>CAUYRH010072791.1:0-16432 GCA_963574655.1 Perodicticus potto
TTTAATATCCAGGATCTATACAGAACTTCAATTAACCTACAAGAAAAAAACCAACGATCCCATACATCAATGGGGAAGAGAGATGAATAGAATCTTCTCTAAAGACGACAGACAAATGGCCAGTAAAAACTTGAATGCTCATCGTCCTTAATTATTAGAGAAATGCAAATTAAAACCACCCTGAGACACCATCTAACTCCAGTGAGAATGGCCTATATCACAAAATTTCATGATTGCGGATGTGGGGAGAAAGGAACACTTTTACACTGCTGGTGGGACTGCAAACTAATACAACCTTTTTGGAAGGAAGTATGCAGAAAGCTCAAAGAACTCAACCTAGACTTCCCGTTTGATCCTGCAATCCCATTACCGGGCATCTATCCAGAAGAAAAAAAAAAACTTTTATTATAAGGACATTTGTACAAGACTGTTTATCACTGCCCAAATTACAATTGCTAAAGTGTGAAAACAGCCTAAATGTCCTTCAACCCAGGAGTGGATTGGTAAGCTATGGTATATGTATGCCATGGAATATTACTCAGCCATCAAAAATGATGGAGACTTTGCATTGTTTGTAGTATCTTGTATGGAGGTGGAACATATTATTATTAGTGAAACATCACAGGAATGGAGAAGCATGAATCCTATGTATTCAGCTTTGATTTGAGGACAATTAATGACAATCAATGACATAGTGGAGGATGGGGGAAGGAGAGAGCAGCCAGAGAAGGAGGGAGGGGGTGAGGGAAAGAAAGCCAAAAAAAAGAAAAGAAAATAGTGACTAACTTCCATATAAATTGGATTCAATTTTGACCAAAGTACATTACTTAAATATTAATTTTTTAATTCAGCTTGTCAGTATGTTGTTTAGGATATTGCATCCTCATCTATAAGTGAAGCATGTTTGTAATTTCCCTTTATAACAATATATTTTCTCCAATTTCAATATCAGGTATATCCTGATCAAGTAGAATGATATTGAAATATTTCTTCTTTTTTTACTGTTTATAAGATTTCTGGAATTGCTTGTTTTGTAAAATCATTGTGGTCTATGAGTTATGATAGTTTGGACTTTGTTATTTAATTTAATTCATTGCTTAATTATTGTTTTCCTATGAATGATTATACTGTGGTTAATATGTTAGCATAGCAGTATTCCCAGATAGTTTTTGTTTGTTGGGAGGTTGGGCTTTAGGGGGGCAGAGTTAATACTTTGCATGAAATATCTTATTTTATAACAGTGAAATTACTTTCTCTTTTGTCTTGTGATTTTTTTTTAGGTGAAATTTAAGTTTTTGTGTGAGTAGTACTATTACACCTATTTTGAGTGTGTTGCTTGTAAACATCATACCTTTGTTTAATTCTTAATAAACTGTTCACTTGTTAAAAAAAAAAAAAGACATAGCCACTTGTCAAAAAAAAAAAGCATTGTTTTGAAATCATCCTTATGTATGTGTGACTTTTTCTTCCGTCCCATCTTTTTAGGTGGCATCTTTAGCTGGGCCTGGAGGGCAAGTGGAAATAGAACAGAACTTTCTTAACAACAAATTGAAAACAATCACTGCATATTTTGGTGACCTGATTCGAAGACCAGCCTCTGAAACATGACTGTCAGGCATTGCAAGGACAAAGGGGGTGTGCAGTGGTCAGAACGTTGTTCAGATAAGGAGCTTGGAATGTCTTCGTGACTCACTGATACTTTGTACCCATCTTCTTTTATCACCATATGAAATGGAACCTCCAGGAGTGGAATGAACAGTAACGAAGGGCTTTGAGATCTTTGGATAGTTACTAACTATTCCCTACGTATTGTACAGTAGGATAGGAACTGTGTGACATGTAAAGGGTAGGCTTGATATCAGTGTGTGTGTCTATGTGTATCTGTGTATTTTTTTTAATTTTGTATATTTTGGTGTACTACCTTTGTGTGAATGTATATGTATAAAAACAATTACGTTTTTTTTTAATATAGACAGTTACAAAGAAAACAGTGAATTAGTTATATTCTGTCCAACCATTTAATCCCTACCGAAGGACATAATGTTACACATTTAAGGCTAGAAACATAAACAGTATAAAATAGTAAAAAATGACAAGTAAAAGTCTCCCACCCCCCTTCCTACCCTTTATTCATTTACCTAAAGGTAATCATAGGTAACAGTGTTTTATAATACTTTGGAGAGAAGAATTGCAGTTTACCCTCATGTACTTTTTTATTCTCACTCATTCACTACTAGATACATTTCTTCTTGTTAAATTTGAATCATTTTATAAAAGTATTGTATTTACTTTTTTTACTAGTATACAGTGAAGACCTTTCAGTATCAGTGCATACGTGAGGGTCTACCTCACTTTTTTAAATAGCTGTCTTGCATTTCATTTTCCGGATATGCCATAATTAACCAGTTCCCTGTTGATGGACGCTTAGACTGTTTATAATTTTTTGTAATTATCAATTATCTGCACTGTCCTGAAGTATAATATATGTTGTTGAGCAATATATGTTGTCAGATTGCTAGAGTTTGAACTTCTATTTGTTTTGAGATAGTATCTCATTTTGTCACCCTTGGTAGTGTGCCATGCTGTCATAGGTCACTGCAACCTCAAACTCTTAGACTCAAGAGATGCTCTTGCCTCAGTTTTTCATTTTTAGTAGAGACAGGGTCTCACTCTTGCCCAGTTTGGTCTCAAACTCGTGAGATCAAGTGATCCACCTGCCTTGCCCTCCCAGAGTGCTAGGATTACAGGCATGAGCCACCGTGCCTGGCCAGGTATGAACATTTTAATTTTTATAGATTGGTCAAATCATCTCAGTAGAGTTGGACCCTCAGTGAGTAGATGACGCCTTCCCCAGCAGGGGCGTCCTCAACATTTTGATTGTTGCTATCTCATGGACGAGGAAAATGGTATCTTATTGTCAATACACATTTCTTTAATTATGAGTGATATTTGGTGTATTTTCTTTTTTTTTTTTAAACTTGGATTTTAATTATGTACATAAATAGCAACATAAGAATGAAGAATCCTAAAGCTTGTACATTATCTCTAGGTGACAAGATTTCAGATTAGTTTGCTTATAGGATGACATCACCCAAGATAATAGAGACCTAGTATAATTTTTCCTGGTGAGGAATGCCAGTTTAATACATTCAGTACTAAATTTTTTAGTACTGTTGAAATAATTGATTTACTGTATAGAGTTTCCAATGTTTGCCTATATCTGGTTAAAATGGGCAGAGAATGGAATTTTCTACTTATTTCCAGGTGAATTCTTTACATTTCCTGGCTTTTGAAAGTTCCCCTTCCACAAATCTTCTATGACTATTTATCCTCAGAAACCCCAGTCATATAATTTCTCCCCGCTGATCTGGACAAATGCAATGGCTTGTTGTGGGTAATAGATAGAGGCAGCTAATGCCATGAAACCAGGTGGAGACACCAGCTTTTTTACTTTTGAACCTCTAGCCAAACAAAAGGAGTCCACCAAGGTCAGCAAAACCGATAACACCAAGTCTTGGGAAAAACCCAGGAGGGGCATTGGAGATATTCGTAGCTGTCTAACCCCCATTGACCCAAACTGCATGTTGGGCTTGGTTGGGGAGTATGTTTCCACCAACTCATATCTGGCGCTCAGTGGTGTTGCAGCTATGAGATGCTTCCTTCAAGTTGGATCTATGGCTCTTCCACGTATTTGGATTGACCCTCGGGAACTGAGTAGAGTGGAAGGTCATTAATCTTAATTGGATTTGCAGGGGTGACTCTTTTTCAGTGCTGCATAAACTATAAAGGTGAGCAGGCTCAGGCTGGCCAGCCCCACAGACCTCTGAAGTACCTTGAACGTGTCTCAGGCAGCAATGGCTCCAGCTATGTTTTCATATATTTTCTCCTTTTTTTCAGTGTTTCCTTATGAATTACCTTTTTCTTATTGATATGTATGATTTCTATGTAAACTGAAGAGCCTTATGTCTTTGTTAGGTTTTACAAAGTAAATACTGTTACATGTTTTTCCAGTTTGTTGTTAGCTTCTAGACTTATTTAGGATGTTTTTGGTTTTGCCATATATCAGTTTTTAATTTTTATGCAGATTTATTAGTCCTTTGTTGTTGTTGCTTCTGGTTTGATGTCCTTTGGAGGTATCTTTTTCTCTCCCAGAATAAAAATGTATTTAATTAGACTTTCTTCTAGAACTATCCAGTTTGCATGTCTTTGCTTCAGCTGGAACGTGCTTTTTGACATCCTTTTATAAAGATAGTGTTTTTAAATTTTCCATTGCCAAATCTATGTGAAATATATTTTGTAATATATAAGTTGATATTCTTTTTCTATTAAAATGGCAGCAAAAGGAAGAGGAGTATGTGTTGCTTAATTATTCATCTAGAAAGCTTGTTTGGTCATTTTTACAAGTAGAAAAAAAGACAGTGACATACAACTCTGACCATTGAGGGTTGGGTTTGAGACCTTTATCTTTTAATAATGTAAGCATGTTAAAACATTAGGCAAAATACAATTCAGGCTGGGATAGGGCTAGGGAAATTGAAATAAATTCGAGTGACTTTCCAAGAAGTACTGGAATATTAGACCAGCAAAAAAACTACTCTATTAAATACAACTTAGCTGGAGTATGCTTGCTTTAGTCTCTTGAGCCTGTGGTTTATGCACGAGGTCCCTGCAACTGAGTTGGTCATTATGGGTGAGATACGAGTGCCCTGCAACTGAGCTGGTCATTATGGGTGAGATACAAGGTCCCTACAACTGAGTTGGTCATTATGGGTGAGATACGAGTGCCCTGCAACTGAGCTGGTCATTATGGGTGAGATCACTTTTTTATTTATTTGCAGCATCCAAATCCAAATATTCTTGATTTTTAGAGTTTTTCTATGTGTATCATTAGCGTACGTGTATGTTCTAAACATGTCACTGTTTTCGGAATCCAGCCAGCATTAGTCATAAACAGTTCTATACACTTGACTCACAGGTGGCAGGTGGGGTGAAAGCAGATTTCCAAATCCAAGTAATTGTTAGTTTTGTGTCACTTAACTTTTCATGCATATACTTTGCACAATACATTTTCTTGTTTATTATTAATATTGAAACATATTTGTCTTCCTGAACATACATGACCTTAATCTGAGTAGAACAAGAATGAGGGTGATAAAGTGAGACACTGTCTCTACAAAAAAAAAAGAATGGGGGGAAAAACTATCCACTACGCTCAGTACTATTATGAAACCAATATATAAACACTTAAATGATAAAACACAAATACAGTCTAGAAAGAGGGAGGGCATTTGATGAGATCTCACCGAATGTGAAGGGATATTTCAAAATAAGTAAATTATAAATGTCTTACCACAAAAAATAAGTGAGGTGATGGCGATGTTAATCGGTTTGATTTAAGCATTCTAGATTGTGTATCAAATCACATTGTATCCCATAGCGTATACATGTATGATTTTAATTAAAATTAATATAGAAAAAGGAATAGATGAGGTCAAAGGGAAAGCAAGGAAGGTGGAAAGTTGTTCAAAACAGCTCAACTAAGTATTTTTAAAGACATGGCTCTTCCTCACAGAATATTTTTTAAATAGATAAAACTTCCTTAAAAGAAAAAAGTGGGCTCAGCGCCTGTGGCTCAACGGGCTAAGGCGCCAGCCAAGTACACCTGAGCTGGCGGGTTCGAATCCAGCCCAGGCCCACCAAACAACGACGGCTGCAACCAAAAAATGGCCGGGCGTTGTGGCGGGCGCCTGTAGTCCCAGCTACTTGGGAGGCGGAGGCAAGAGACTCGCTTGAGCCCAGGAATTGGAGGTTGCTGTGAGCCGTGATGTCACAGCACTCTATCCACGGTGACAGCTTGAGGCTCTGTCTCAAAAAAAGAAAAAGAAAAAAGTGCAGGGCGGCGCCTGTGGCTCAGTGAGTAGGGCACCGGCCCCGTATACTGAGAGTGACGGGTTCAAACCCGGCCCCAGCCAAACTGCAGCAAAAAAGTACACCATTGTGGCAGGTGCCTGCAGTCCCAGCTACTCGGGAGGTGGAGGCAAGAGAATCACAGAAGCCCAAGAGCTGGAGGTTGCTGTGAGCTGTGACGCCATGGCACTCTACCAAGGGCGCCAAAATGAAACTCTTGTCTCCAAAAGAAAAAAAAAAAAACAGTGGAATAAAGGCCAGGCATGGTGGCTCACTAAAGATCTTTGTATTTAGGTTTCTTAATACCTCTGTGGGGGGTTTAAAAATAATTTATAATTCTGCTTGGCGCCCATAGAACAGTGGTTACGGTGCCAGCCACATACACTGTGGGTGACGGGTTTGAACCTGGCCCGGGCCCAGCTAAACAACAATGACAACTGCAACAAAAAATAGCTGTGTGTTGTGGCAGGCACCTGTAGTCCCAGCTACTTGGGAGGCTGAGGCAAGAGAATCACTTAAGTCCAAGAGTTGGAGGTTGCTGTGAGCAGTGAATCCACAGCACTCTACCAACGGCAACATGGTGAGACTGTCTCAACAACAACAAAATAATAATAATAATTTATAATTCTTCAGAAAATATCCACTCATTGGTCAGGCACCGTGGCTCATGCTTGTAATCCTACCACTCTGGGTGGCCGAGGCCGGTAGATTGTCCTGAGCTCACAGGTTCGAGACCAGCCCAAGTCAGAGCGAGACCCCATCTCTAAAAATAGCCAGGTATTGTGGCAGGTGCCTATAGTCCTAGCTACTTGAGAGGCTGAGGCAAGAGAATTGCTTGAGCCCGAGAGTTTGAGGTTGCTGGTAGCTATGACACTACAGCACTCTACCAAGAGTGACAGAGAGACTCTGTCTCAAAAAAAAAAGTATAGAGGCTTGGCACCCATAGCACAGTGATTACGGCACCAGCCACATGAACCAAGGCTGGTGGGTTCAAGCCCGGCCCGGGCCAGCTAAACAATAATGACAACTGCAACAAGAAAATAGCCGGGTGTTGTGGCAGATGCCTGTAATCCCAACTATTTGGGAGGCTGAGGCAAGAGAATCGCTTAAGCCCAAGAGTTGGAGGATGCTGTGAGTTGTGACGCCATGGCACTCTACTGAGGGCGACATAATAAGCAAAAAATATATATATATACACATTTATGAGAAAATAGTATACAGGGTTCTATACTATCCACAGATTCAGGCATCCACTGGGGGCCTTGGATGTATCACCACCCCATCAGGCGGCACTACTGTAATTGTCACAGCACTTGTTTTGGGGCCTAGAATGGCTATGGATCTTGGGTGTACTTGCTTGAATTATCTCAGGCTTCACAGATTGTAGCCCTGGGAGTTGAAGGCACTAGAGCCAATAAGGGGTCAGGCTCTGACTCACCCCCTTCCTGGGGTGGGGGCAGGGTTTCTTCTCAACTTTCACCCCAGCACTGGGTGGGAGAATTGTCCGACTCTATCCTAAGACATGTTCCCTTTATTCAAATTCATTTTCTTTACATTATTTTTCTAGTAAATAAGTAGGACAAAAGTACTTAAATGTTCATTTACATGAGGAAATGCAAATAGTATGCAAACACAAGAAAAGTAAGCATTTATTAAATAAGTGCCAGGCACTGCTAGTCTTTGAAGATTCATACTACCAATGAAAACAACTTTTAGATACCAGTTTATATCTCATCAATTAACAATTTCAGAATAGTAAAATCCAATGATAGCCTGTTATTAAAATAATTTGGCCAGGCACTGTGGCTCTTGCCTGTAATCCCAGCACTTGGGAGTCTGAGGCAGGTGGATTGCTTCAGCTCAGGAGTTCAAGAGCAGCCTGACCAAGAGTGAGACCACGTCTCTAAAAAATAGCCAGGCTTTGTGGATGCCTGTAGTCCCAGCTACTTAGGAGGCTGAGGCAAGAGAATCGCTTAAGTCCAAGAGTTGGAGGTTGCTGTGAGCTGTGACGTCACAGCACTCTACTGAGGGCAACAAAGTGAGACTCTGTCTCAAAAAATAATAATAATAATAATTCACTCATGTACTGGCCATACTTTAGTCAATAATGCCTTTTGCAAAAGCAATGAAATGGAATGTAAGATGGCTTAGAGTCCTTTAAAGTTCACCTCTGACCCAAGCCCGTAGGCACATTTCATTTCAAATATTCTTGTCCTGTGTCCCCACCACCTGTTGTCTCGTCCCTCCTCAGCTATCCACAATGGTGCATTAATTGGACTGACTGTACAGTTGTCCACTTCCATTTTTTCTTTTTTGTTTTGTTTGTTCCTTTGCCTGTTTGTTTATTTTTGAGACACAGTCTCACTCTGTTGCCCCAGGCTAACATGCCATGGTGTCATAACTCAACATAGCAACCTCAAATTCCTGGGCTTGAGTAATCCTCCTGCCTCAGTCCCCAGAGTAGCTGGGACTACAGGCACTGCCACCATGCTCAGCTAGTCTTTTTCTATTTTTTCTTGGTAGAGATGGGATCTTTCTCTTGCTCACACTGGTCTCGAACTCCCGAGCTCACGCATTCCACCTGCCTCAGCCTCCCAGAGTGCTAGGATTACAGGTGTGAGCCACCACGCCCCGTCTCCACTTCATCTTGCCTCTGACCCCGTCTTGATACAACTTTGCCTCTTGTTTTTCAGCCCTCAGTCCTGTCCAGATTTACTCCCTTTAAGCCATTAATACTTGGGGGGAAGGAGGGAGCGTAAACATGAAGATGTTCATTGCACATACGGAAAAATTTGAAAACAACCCAAATCTTCCATGAAGAGGAACAGCCCAGTGAACTGTATTACCTCCACTCAATGTAGATCATGCAGCCATTGTGCACCATGTGACCATTAAGACTATGCTAACACATAAATTCATTTCACCAAAAAGTTTATAGTTTGGTTCAGCGCCTAGAGCTCAAGTGGCTAAGGCACCAGCCACATAGACCAGAGCTGGCAGGTTCGAATCCATCCCGGACCTGCCAAACAACAATGACAACTACAACCAAAAAAACTATCTGGGCATTGTGGCGGGTGCCTGTAGTCCCAGCTACTTGGGAGGCGGAGGCAAGAGAATGGCTTAAGCCCAAGAGTTGGAGGTTGCTGTGAGCTGTGATGCCACAGCACTCTACCCAGGGTGACAGCTTGAGGCTCTGTCTCAAAAAAAAGTTTACAGTTCAAAAGAATTTCTGAGGCATAGTCTCTAGCACAAATTAGAGCACTCTGAGGCCTCTCTCCCAGATCTGGATACCACCTCATGGTGGCCGGGCCGGGGGAGGTGTGTGGGGGTGCCTCCTGTGATTACTGCGGGCTCTCCCAGCACATCTGGGTTGTCCCTAACTCTGTCCTCTTTCAACCTCAAGACAAACACCAGGGGGCACCAGAGAGCCAAGGGTATTTTCCATTTCTAGCCTTTGGGACCCAGCCCATCTGGGTGGTTTGTTCTCTCAGGGCACGGGCGGACTCACCCCAGGAATGTGTGTGTGACTGAAAAAGTTAGACCTGTGCTAGAAACAATATTGGAATGGCTCCATGCCCTTGTCTTGGAAAAAATATAAACCAGTTTAAAGCAACTGTGGCTCATCTCTACAGAATTAAATTTCACACAAAGAGTTTTGAGTTTTTTCAATTTCTTGTCAAATCGCTAGTGACAGTGGCACCATTTGGTGTCAGGAGTCTGTCAAGAGACAAAGAGTTTCTAGTTGCGTTTTACCAGACAACTGTAACAGGTGAGACACCGTCTGATTTAAGCTTTTATGTTAAATCATATGAAAATAAAACCAGCAAACAGTATTAGCATTAAGAAAAACATAGAAAGAAGGTGTACAGTATTACGAAGGATAGGGAAGGTAGATGGCACTGCCATCAGATATTCATTAATGCTTCTTAGTGCTTCTTAGTAACATCATTTATGAGACTTTATTTATTTATTTATTTATTTGAGACAGAGTCTCACTATGTGGCCCTTGGTAGAGTGCTGTGGCATCACAGCTCACAGCAACCTCCAACTCTTGGGCTTAAGCAATTCTCTTGCCTCAACCTCCCAAGTAGCTGAGACTACAGGCACCACTGCAATACCCAGCTATTTTTTGGTTGTAGTTGTCACTGTTCTTTGGCAGGCCTGGGCTGGGTTCAAACCTGCCAGCTCCAGTGTATGTGACTGGTGCCCTGGCCACGGAGCTACAGGTGTTGAGCCCATTTATGAGACTTTAAAAAGTGATTTGCGTTTTCCTAATCAGTTTTGGAATTTTAGTCATTTTGCAAAGTATCTTCTAATATCCTTACCTATAGGCGGGTGCAGTGGCTCACACCTGTAATCCTAGCATTCTGGGAGGCTGAGGCAGGTGGATAGCTTGAGTTCATGAGTTCTAGACCAGCCTAAGCAAGAGTGAGACCCCTGTCTCTACTAAAAATGAAAAACTGAGGCAAGAGGATCACTCGAGCCCAAAAGTTGGAGGTTGCTGTGAGCTATGATGCTGCACTCTACCAAGGGCGACAAAGGGAAGCTCTGTCTCAAAAAAGTAAAATAAAGGCTCGGCACCTGTAGCTCAGTAGCTAGGGCACCAGCCACAAACACTGGAACTTGCAGGTTCGTACCCAGCCTGGGCACGCCAAACAACAGTGACAACTACAACCAAAAAATAGCCAGGTGTGTGGCAGGGGGCTGTAGTCCCGGCTTCTTGGGAGGCTGAGCCAAGAGAGTCACTTAAGCCCAAGAGTTTGAGGTTGCTGTGAGCTGTGATGGCACAGCACTCTACCCAGGGCAACATAGTGAGACACTATCTCAAAAAAAATTATAAATAAATAAAGAAGTCATGAAGCTACAACCCCTGGTGTAGAGCAGCCATCTTATTGCCTTGCATAAACCACAACCACAAATCTCTGTGCCCACTCACACCTACAAACACACTCCTGATGACCGCTACTATTAGTATTAAATTCCTTTTACCATAGAAGCAAATCGGGTGAGTTTTTTCAGTTCTTGAGACTAAAATTATCCTAAACAATACGTAGAGTGGCCACCAAGTTCCTATACACAAAGACCACACCTGCCAACAGGCAAAGAACCAAAAACAGCTCTCACAGCAGGTTCGATTATTTCTACCATGATACAGAAAAAGAATCCAGAAAAACAAGGATAAAAAATAAAATGTTTGAGAGCGGTGCCTGTGGCTCAAAGGAGTAGGGCGCCAGCCCCGTACGCCAGAGGTGGCAGGTTCAAACTCAGCCCCAGCCAAAAACAGCAAAAAATAAAAAAAATAAAATGTTTGAGAAAATGGAGGCGCTCACCAAGAGGGAAAAGTTTTCCAGCATCTTCACCTTTTCTTTCCAGGGATGATTTTTATGATTTAACACCTTCCCGCTCTTCCTGTCTTTGTAAAGTTCATCCTTCTTTCTCTTTTGCCGCTATTTCCCTACCCCAAAGTCTACATACCTTCCCCCATAGATTTGGGGGGGACTTTTTCCCACAGGAAAAACTAAGAAAAATGGTCTGTTTAAAAATGAAAATGAGTGGCTGAGCTTGGCAGCTCACGCCTGTAATCCTAGCACTCTGGGATGCTGAGGCAGGTGGATTGCCTGAGCTCACAGGTTCTAGACCACCCTAAGCAAGAGTGACACCCAGTCTCTAAAAATAGCCGGGCATTGTGTCAGATGCCTGTAGTCCCAGCTACTTGGGAGGCTGAGGCAAGAGAATCTCTCGAGCCCAAGAGGTTGCTGTGAGCTATGATGCCATGGCACTCTACCGAGGGTGACAAGTAAGTCTCTGTTTCAAAAAAATGAAAACGAGGAAGAAAAAGGAGAAAGAGAAAATGGGGTGAAGTGGATGAATAACTCAACTCCTGTTCATAAATCTTGATGCTCACTCTGTGTATATAAAAATACTTATGAAATACCAGATGATTTCGCTTGCAGAAAGTACCTAAAGTAGTCAAATTTATAAAGACGGACGGTAGACTAGTGGTTAGTGGGCCTGAGGCAGGAGGAATGGGAGTGAGTATTTAACGGACAGCATTCACATGCATGATAGAAAGTTCTAGAGGTGGATACATAACAGTATGAAAATCCCGAATACTGGGCAGCACCTGTGGCTCAGTGGGTAAGGCGCCAGCCCCATATACCGAGGGTGGCAGGTTCAAACTGCAACAAAAAAAATAGCCGGGCGTTGTGGCAGGTGCCCGTAGTCCCAGCTACTCAGGAGGCTGAGGCAAGAGGATCGCCGAAGCCCAGGAGTTGGAGGTTGCTGTGAGCTGTGACACCATAGCACTCTACTGAGGGTGATAAAGTGCGACTCTGTCTCTAAAAAAAGAAAAAGAAAGAAAGAAAATCCTGAATACCGGCCAGGCATGGTGGCTCACATCTGTAATCCTATCACTCTGGGAGTGCAAGCCAGGTGGATTGCCTGAGCTCACAGGTTCAAGACCAACCTGAGCCAGAGGACACCCCCGCACCTCTAAAAATAGCCAGGCATTGTGGTGGGCACTTATAGTTCCAGCTACTAGGGAGGCTGAGGTAAGAGAATCGCTTAAGCCCAAGAGTTTGAGGTTGCTGTGAGCTGTGATGCCATGGCACTCTACCCAGGGTGACAGTGAGACTCTGCCTAAAAAAAAAAACAAACACTAAAAATAGAAAAAATTAGCCAGGTGTGTGGCAAGTGCCTGTAGTCCCAGCTACTCAGGAGGCTGAGGTGGGAGCATTCCTTGAGCCCCTATGAGCCATGATGACACCATGGCACTCTACCCTGGGCAACAGACTGAGCAAGGGGAGGGGAGAGAGGAACTGGAGTACTGGAAAACTAAGTAACTTTCCAAGTTCACACAGCTGGGAAGGTAGCCAGAATTCGAACCCAAGTTCTCTGCCTCCAGAATCTACACTCTTCTGCCCAAATGGGGATACAGAGGTGAGTCTAGAAATGAAGCCCCTCCTCTCTGTGCCTTGGTTTGTCCATCTGAAACATGGAGAAAATAATGACACGTATCTCATAGCACGGTCATGAGGATTGCCGAATCAATGTTTGTAGAGGACTCTGGCACACGATTAGCCCTCATTAAGGATCAGCCATTGTTATCATCTTTGTTTTTAGACATGGCATCTCTCTCTCTGTTGCCCGGGCTGATCTTGGACGCCTGTCCTCAAGCAATCCTTGCACCTCAGCTTCCTGAGTGGCTGACACTACAGGTGTGAGCCACCATACCCAGCACAGCCACTGTGATTCTCAAGGAAAAATAGGGCTCAAAGATGGTGGCAGAGTGCTAAACCCTTCACTTTCTTTACATGAAAACTACTTTAAGAATTGCATCATTTTTTCTTTCTTTTTTGCAAATGAGTAATTAGAGGCATGTATAATTATCATTATGGTGTCCTATTCTTTAATCCTAAAACCCTCACCTTTCTGGTCGCATTTGTTTGAATCATAAAGAAATATTGATATTGGGCCTGGTGACATAAGTAATAATTTGATCCATGTAGGGCACTTATGCTAGGATTTTAGGCAAGTCATTAAATGTGTCTGACACTTTGCTCATTAAAATGAAAATAACAGGCCGGGCATGGTGGCTCACAGCCTCGCAGTCTGGGAGGCCAAAGCGGTGAATCACCTGAGTTCAGGAGTTCAAGACCAGCCTAAGCAAGAGTGAGACTCTGTCTCTAAAAATAGCCAGACATTGTGGTAGGTGCCTGTCGTCCCAGCTACTTTGGAGGTTGAGGCAAAAACGATCACTTGAGCAAAGAGTTTGAGGTTGCTGTGAGCTATGACACCACGGCACTCCACCAAGGGCAACTGAGTAAGACTCTGTCTCAAAAAATAAAATAAAATAAAAAAATTAAAATAACAATTCCTGCTTTACAAAATAATCGGGAGGATAAATTAAGACACACAGTATATGTTTAAAAATTACAGAGTCGGCTTGGCGCCTGTGGCTCAAGTGGCTAAGACGCCAGCCACGTACACCTGAGCTGGCAGGTGCGAATCCAGCCTGGGCCCACCAAACAACAACAGCTGCAACCAAAAAATGGCCAGGCGTTGTGGCAGGCGCCTGTAGTCCCAGCTACTTGGGAGGCAGAGGCAGGAGACTCGCTTGGGCCTTAGAATTGGAAGTTGCTGTGAGCTGTGAAGCCACAGCACTCTATCCAGGGTGAGAGCTTGAGGCTCTGTCTCAAAAAAAAAAAAAAAAAAAAAATTACAGTCATTTACACCTGTGTTTACAGCCCAGCATCTCCTTGAGCCTACTTTGCTTAACCTGAGAAATGGAGGTGAGCGTGTCTCAGAGGGGTGTGGGGCTGAGGGTCCTTAGCCCTGTTCCAGGCGATGTATCATCTCAAAATAGAACAAATACAAAGAGGTTTATAAATAATGATGCTGTACTGTCATGAAAATGTAGGTTATTAGTTCTGTTACTTCCTAGACAAGTCTTTCAAGAAATGAGACTCAGAGTGGAACCCACATTACAAGCAGCTCAGGGCCCCTCCATGGGTCATTCATGATGCAGCTTCCCCACCAAAAGCACCCCCTGGTTTGCACTGTACTCTCGGGGTGGACCAGTTCCCAGGTGTGGTCACCACGTCGTGCCCTCAAGTAGAAATGTGAAAACAGACTCGTAGGTATGTTCCTCTGCTTTTTTAGTTTCACTACCGGAAAAGCCTGCTTTGGATGGAAAGATTTCATTTGCTATGCTTTCTGCCCTTGACTCTGGGCAGCATCGTAAGCAGGTGTTTTTTCACTCAAAACATGTTGTGCCTTGTTGAAAGCCATCATGCAGCACCAGTCGGTGCAACGAGGCACTCAACAGGTCCAGACACCTATGGCCATGTTCAGCCTCTAAAAACACTTCAAAGGAGAAATTCCCTCCCTGGATAGCAGGCCTCATCTTACCTTGCAGCAAGCAATCCTCCTCCCGTTTCCTGTAAGAAACCAGAAGATAGCAGTGAATGTTTGAAATTTCTCAGCTCTAGATCAGGGGTTAGCAAAATATGGTCCACGGTTCAAGTGTTCTGGGTGGCTGGTAAGTTAAGAATGGTTTTTGTTGTTTTGTTCTGTTTCAGACAGGGTCACTGTTGCCTTGGCTAGAGTGCAGTGGCATTATCATAGCTCACTGCAATCTCCGACTTCTGGGCTCAAGCAATTCTCCTGCCTCTTTGAGTACTGGGACTGTAGGTGCCATGCATCACCACACTCAACTAATTTGTCTATTTTTAGTAGAGACAGGATCTAGTTCTTGCTGAGGCTGGTCTTGAACTCCTGGCCTCAAGAGATCCTTCCAGGGCAATGCCTGTGGCTCAGTGGGTAGCCCCATATACCAAGGGTAGTAGGTTCGAACCCAGCCCCGGCCAAACTGCAACAAAAAATAGCCGGGCATTGTGGTGGGCGCCTGTAGTCCCAGCTGCTTAGAAGGCTGAGGCAAGAGAATCGCCTAAGCCCAGGAGTTGGAGGTTGCTGTGAGCTGTGACACCACAGCACTCTACGGAGGGTGATATAATGAGACTCTGTCTCTAAAAATAAAAAGAGATAGGACGGTGCCTGTGGCTCAAAGGAGTAGAGCGCCAGCCCCATATGCCGGAGGTGGCGGGTTCAAACCCAGCCCTGGCCAAAAACTGCAAAAAAAAAGAGAGAGAGATCCTTCCAGCTCAGCCTCCCAGAGTGCTAGGATTGTAAGCGTGAATCCCTGTGGCCGGCCAAGAATGTTTTTCATGTTTATAAAAGATTAAAGAAGAAGAAAAATATTTCATAAAACATGAAAATTAAATAAAATTCAAACTTCAATGTTTTAAAGTTTATAATAAATAAAGTTTTAGTGGAACACAGCCCATTCGTTTTACACATTTCATATGACTGCTTTTGTGCTGTAAGGGCAGAGCTTAGTTATTAGTTGGCAAGTTTCCATTCCATATACATGAGTCTAAGAAAAATAAATGAGTAAAAATCACAAGCAATTCTTCCATTTTAATACAAGAAATTTAGAATTTTTGGTAGTACTCTAAGTTAAAATTTATTTTTAGAATTTAGTCTGTGAATATTTAGGGATTAACTCAAACAGAGGGAGAACCGCAGGAAAAAGTATTCATCTTTATGAACGAAGAAATATGCATTCTAGCTCACAATTGTCTCCAAAATACTTAGTCAAAAAGGAAAGATACAGGCTCAGTGCCTGTGGCTTAACGGGCTAAGATGCCAGCCACATACACCTGAGCTGGCGGGTTCGAATCCAGCCCGGGCCCGCCAAACAACAATGACGACTGCGACCAAAAAATCGCCTGGCGCTGTGGCGGGCGCCTGTAGTCCCAGCTACTTGGGAGGCGGAGGCAGGAGACTCGCTTGAGCCCAGGAATTGGAGGTTGCTGTGAGCTGTTGACAGCTTGAGGCTCTGTCTCAAAAAAATAAAAATAAAAAGGAAAGATACAGTTGTTCTAGAATAAGCATGAAGCTGAAATTAGTACAAGATTTTGGCAGAAGTTGCTTAAATATTCCTGAATTCTCTGGTTTACTGTGG
>CAUYRH010072793.1:0-22682 GCA_963574655.1 Perodicticus potto
GCAATAAAGATGGTTCCAGTCCATGAACCCCTGTATCACTCTCCCTCTGGAGAAACCATAACTGCCCCCTTCTATCATCGCCTGATTCAGCAGGAAGCAGTTAGATCGAGTCTTCGCCCCTTTTCCCTAACAGCAGTTAGGGTTTCTACTCGGAGAGGGAGAATTGATGCAGGACATTTGGCGCCCTAGTCCGCTCAGCAGAGCTGGCAAACCTGCTGCCTTCTCCTTGGCGGTGTCAGTGCTGCGGCAGCCAGCTGAAGAACCAGCGGGCTGGATGACAGGCAAGGAGGGGGACCTCCAACCCCCACCAGAGGCTCCAATAGCCAAAAAGGCTGGAAAACTGCCGAGGAGACACATGTGCCTTGGTGTCTCCTTCACTTTACACTTAGGACTAAATGTGGAACCCCCATTTCCTATGCCTAGGTCAATTTCATGTGAATTTCCTAGGCCTCAATTCCATGAATGGACTCTGCCCATTCATTCATACATTCATTCACTTTGCCCCGGAAGGGACTGTGTTTGTTCATTGATATATTCATTCACCTTGACCCTGGTGGAAGGGACTGTGTTCATTCGATTCCTGGCCAAGGAACCCATACACCTATATATACCCCGAGACTAAAAGCCTAAAGTGGGGGATGGGGAAAGACCAGGAGAGAAACAGAGAGAGCTTTTCTCTCCCCACTTGAGTTCTCCCTCTCTACCAGGAGCTTTAGTGTTTTCTGTATTCTTTTCTGTAAATAAATTCTGTCTTACCACTGGGGAAAAAAAAAAAAAAGAAAAAGAAAAAAGAAAAGAAAAGAAAATGCCATGAAGGCTATCTTAAACAAAAAAAAAAAAAAAGAAGAAAGAAAGAAAGAAAGAAAAAGAAAACAATTTTGTTAAATAAAAGGGATTTTTTTCCTATTGTTATTTCTTAGTTTTTAAAAATAAACTTTATTTGCTATAATTTGCACACCATTAAAAGGACTCATTTTAACTATACAATTTGATGAATTTGGACAAATGTAACCCCATAACTAACCACAACAATTAAAATGTAAAATATTGCCCTCTTTGTAGTTAACCTTCCAAAACCTTCTAGCCAGACACGGTGGCTCACACCTATAATCCTAATTGCTTGAGCTCAGGAGTTCAAGACCAGCCTGAGCAAGAATGAAACCCCATCTCTACTAAAAATAGAAAAATTAGCTGGGCATAATGGTGGGCACTTATAGTCCCAGCTACTTGGGAGGCTGATGCAGGAGGATCACTTGAGCCCAGGAGTTCAAGGTTGCTGTGTGGTAGGCAGACACCATGGCACTCTAACCATGTAAGAATCTGTCCCAAAAATAATAATGGCAATAAATAAATAAATAAAAACTTCTAATCTGCTTTCTGTCAATGCTAATTAGTTTTGTCTTTTCCAAACTTTCATACAAATGGAATTTGTCTCTAGCATGTTTCCCTCAAAATAATGCTTCAGAGACTCACCCGTATTGTTGCCTGTTTGAGTAGTTCATTCCTTTAGCCCTGAATAGAATCATTGTAAGGATATAACACAATTAGTTTATCTTTCAACAGTTGATATACCCCTGGTTTATTTCTAGTACATCATCACTACAAACATTATTCTAAATGAAGAGGTATCTACGACCCTTTGTGTTAAAAATCTTTGTGAAACAAGTGTTTTTATTTATTTCAGGTAAATGACAAAGAACAAAATTTCTGAGTCATATGGTAAATATTTGTTAAATTTAACTTTATAAGTGACTGCTAAAAAATTTTCAAAGCGGTTGTACCATTTTATATTCACACTCACAATATACAAGAGTTCCAGTTCTTTGCGCTGTTGTTATACATTTCCTTTCCCATATGCTACAAATCCCACAAAACATATTAGTCTTGCTCTAGTCAATTATGGTTTTTAAAAAAATTAAGAAAAAAGAAAATGGGATTTTTGTTTTCTCAAATATTTACCATTTTTTACAGATCCATATTGCCATCTTATATCATGTATCTCCCACTTGAAAAACTTCACAATTTTTATAGTTCAGATCTGTTAGTGATTACATTCTCATAGATTTCATTTATCTGAAATATCTTTATTTCATCTTCATTTCTGATGTATATTTTTACTGTAAGTGTAAGTCTGTAAGTCTTTTTCTTTCAGAACTTTAGAATTATTGTTCAGTTGTCTTCTGGTGTGCATTACTTCTAATGAAAAGTCAAGAACCACTGATGGAATATGGAATTTTTGTTCCATTATATTATACGTGTTGTGATATATGTGTGAAATTCTTGTAGAATTTCATATGCACTGTTTAAAAATATTTTCTCTTTATTGCTGGCTTTTAGTAACTTTATCATGATGTCTTGGTGCATGTAAGAATGCATATTGGTGCATATTTCTTTGTAAGTATCTTGCTTGGTATTTTTTGAAGCTACTTGAATCTGGAAATGTATAGTTTTTATCATATTTGTAAACTTCGAGGTCATTATTTATTTAGCATTTTTTTTCTGCTCACTCCCACTTCTTTCTGGGATTCCATTTCACATATGTTTAATGCCCCAACAGCCTCTCAGCATTTATTACTCTATGTTTAAAAATTTTCAGCCTTTGCTTTTCCTCTGTATGCTTGGCTTTCAATAGTTTTTACTTCTATATAATCAAGTTCACTGATCTTTTCCTATACAATTCTTAAATATTTTGTAAGTCCACCAAGTGATTTTTCAAAAAAACAAATTTATTTCTTGTGTGTAGAATTTCCTGCTTTAAAATTTTCCCTTTTTTCCATCATGTTCACATTTTTCTTCAAATCTGGGACACTATTAATAATAGCTTCAGAGTCCTTGTTAGCTAATTGCAACATCTTTGTCACTTTTGAATCAGGTTCAATTCACTGAATTTTCTTACAGCTATGAGTCATGTTTTTGTGCTTCTTTGTATGGCATGTAAGTTTTGATTAGATGCTAGACATCATAAACGTTATTTTGTTCCATGTCTGGATTTTGTTTCTTCTTTGTAAGAGTGTTGAATCAACAGTATTTAATAGACAGCTCATTTGGATATATCAACCTGATCTTTTTTGATTTTTAAGTCTTGTTAGAATAGGTCTAGGGCCGCAATACTCTAGGTCTGGTTTACTCCCACTACTAAGGAATGATCCTCTAAGGTTTTATACCGAATCGTTCAGATGTTCAAAGAGATCTCTCTACTAAACTAGTCAGAGTTTGAATATTTCTCAAACCTGTTTGAGATCTGAGACTTCCATTTGTCTTACAGTTCCTATAGTCTTTGTTTATTCTTGTAGAATTTCATTATATGCATGTATAGTTTAGTATTCAAAAATACAGTGGATTTCCTCTGTAAATTTCTAAGCTCTTACTCTGGGCAACTCTTTATCTCCAGGACTATGCCCCCCAAATTCTAACTGACTCATCCTCTCTGAACTCTGATCCCTGATTCCACATTTCAGTGAAACCTCTGTACTCTGTCTGGGTTCACCTTTCTCTTGCCACACTATGGCAAGTGCTTCCTAGGTACAAATCTAGGACAACTGTAGGGATAATCTCATTTGTTTTCTTTTGCTTAGGAGCCATGATCCTGTTCTTCCTGTTTTCCAATGTCTGAAAACAGTAGTTCAATATATTTTGTCCATTTTTCTCATTTTCTTTGTGGGGATCAAGGGTTGGTGGGGGTGGCAATTCAAGTACCAGTAATTCTGTCATGGCCAGATATAGAAATAACTGACTTTTTTTTTTTTTTTTGCATTTTTTGGCCAGGGATGGATTTGAACCCACCACCTCCAGCATATGGGGCCAGTGCCTTACTCCTTTGAGCCACAGGTGCCGCCCGAAACAACTGAAATTTTTAAAGAGAACATTTTAGGAATTTTTGAAATAAAAACCCTTTTGGAATAAGCTTCATTAAGTCCACGTTCCTTCACCTTACAGAACTCAATGAGAATTTATATTCAGAATGATGATCCAAAGGCACTATAATATTCTAAATTATCAAATAATCTACATTAAGAGTATTACAGTTATTCTTAAAAATGAGGAAAATTACATTAATAAAATTTTGTGAGGACTGAAATAATCACTTTTTGGTTGTTTCATTTCACTTGAAAATTATATTCATATGCCCACTTCATTACCTGGGTTTTCTGGTAAATTAAGTATTAATATTTTATTACACTACATTTTTATTAAAATGTGGACCATTTTTGTACACATGGACATTTAATTTTACTTTTACACAGGATTACACGTGAATGTTCAAGTATATTTTTCATGTCTTTAGTAAGTTGTTTGGGGATAAATTCTGATTTATCTTTCTGCATAGCCGGGCAAGAAGCACCATTAAAAAGAGTCTCGTTTATTTCCCCAAGTAGATAATTGTCCATAGTGAATTTCCTGAAAAAGAGTTGTACCTGGACAGGAGAAAGAAGAAAGCTCAAAGCATGCCAAAATGAAAAATTGAATTGTGCCTGAGTAGGCTAAAATGGCCTTCTCAGACCTCAATACAGCACTTGGCCTACTTTTTTCTTAAGATTTTGTTCCTGGCTCCCAGTTTGTCATTTCTGTAATGGGCTTTTAAATGACTTTTTTCTTCAGAAAGGTAGCATTTATCATGGTGTGGGAGAAAGAGCCCTGCTATGGGACTTGGGAGAACTGGGTTATGGCCTGGCTGATTCCACACTGCTCTGAGCTGTGTGATTTGGGGAAAATTATTTACCTTGTCTGAGGTTTGGAAGAGAGCAGGAATTTCTTTCATTCTGTTTTTCTTTTGCTTGTTTTAGCAACGGCTTGTAAGCTGGAGACCACTGTATCTCAGATAATATTCAGTCCAAGTATAATGTCCACTAGATGAACGTGGGTCTCTGTGGGCGACAGGGAGGCGTGAAGGCTCTCCACGGCATCCCTCCCTCCCGGCTCCTGAGGGTGCCTAAGAGAGGCCTCGGGCTCCCATGAAAAGAGTGAAAGAACCATGGGATGACATGAAGCACCTTCCACTTCCAGTTACAGACCTGGATTTCAGATTTCTGTGCCATTTGCTCTACTCCACACCTTTCAAGCACAGCAGTCCAGAGGATAGTGCTCCTTTCTCTCAATGAATATTTCCTAATCCTGGAGTAATGGCATTATCATAGTAGAAAAAAATGAAATATTTGTCTCGTCTTTACATAGATGAAAGATCTTGGACCAGAAAGTTTACCTCTCTGAATCTCAATTTCCTATCTGCAAGATGGGGATATGAATGACATTCACTTCATAGTTAAAATATTACATGAACAGGCTTGGGGAATCATCAAACGCCATTCAGGGGTTGGCTCCTTTTAACCAGTAGGAAAGTAGAGAATGAGATGAAGGGAGAAAAATATGAGAAGCTGATCAGGAGGATTAACTGTGGAGCTAGGGATTGTCAAGTGGAGAAGATCTTTGGGATACTTCTGGAAAGACACTAGGAAAGAGAAAAATGGGCCAAGATTGTGGATAATGTAACACTTTGGACCAGACTCCTTGAGTTTGGATCTTGTTAGTAGCAGTATGACTCCCCGTGCCCACTTTCCTCATTTGGAAAGTAAAGAAATTTAGACAGTTATTATGAGGATTAAATGAGCTGATAAATCTGAAATTATTTAGAAATATTTGGTAAATGCTATCTATTATTTGGTATCTTATAAGACATTAAATGTCAGTTATTATAAACATAAAATAACATTTCCCGAATTTGATAATTGAAAGTAATGTCCTATCACAAAGTTCTACTATCCTTAGCAAAACTTTGTAAATGATGATGCTTCTAAGAGATACCTATAGTGCTTTTCAAAACATGTTTCCATTACCAATTTCTTTTCTGAAGGGATTTTTTTTGCATTAACTATAATTGATGTCCAAAACTCTATAATAAGCATAGTTCACTGCTTTGTAATCGTTTGTCTTAAAGTTCCAGTGACACAAATTTCTTATCCTTTCAAATATACAGAAAATTAACTATAATAAAACACCCTTCTAAAGAACTGCAAATATTTTTCTTAAAAAACTTTAAAAATTTTTTTGTTCTTTTTTTCTTTTTTTTGCAGTTTTTGGCCGGGGCTGGGATTGAACCCATCACCTCCGGCATATGGGGCCGGTGCCCTACTCCATTGAGCCACAGGTGCCACCCTAAAAAATGTTTTCTTTAAAAAAATAAATATTTGCCTTAATTGCTAAAATAATAAAGTGGGCATCTGTGTCCTTTTTTTCTCTTAAGCAACAAGAATAACCTTCCACAGAGGTGACGTGCTTGAAAAGTTCTTCTCCGTAAGAATTGCCTTTCAGCCTGCCTGCCCCGATATTTACCACCCGACTCTTAGCTCAGCTCAGGCATTCTCTTCACTAGCAGGAGGGCGGCTTTGGCAAAGGGATTAGTCTACTTGACAGGTAATGTAATAGACTCACTCTCTCTTCAAAACACTGAATCCTAAGGAAGGAAAGAGAAAGCAGATATCACACCTTCACATGTACTAAACGGAAATGTAGAAAAAAAAATAAGATCTCGGTGCCTCCTGACCCTGGAGAGAGCAGACCTGCAGTGCGCACTCTACTCCTCCCTTCTCAGCTTCTCCATGCAGCAACATCCATACAGATTGGGGACTTAACCTCAACTCACAGGCTGAGTCCGACTGGTTTGAGCTCAATCCCATCCTGTTGATTGATTCAGGAATGGGCATGTGAATGACATCTAACAAACAAGACAAAAGGAAAAGTGTGCTAGTATCTTCAGAAATAGTTTCCCCTTTCTCTAAAAAAAGAGCCAACTCTTTTTGGCCCAAGTAGGCTCCACTGCTCCTGGTAGCTACTGAGCTGCCATATTGGGAAGAAGCTACATCAATTTGAGAACATTTTATTTTACTTGCAGATAAAAGTGAACTAACAAATACAAAGTACATTATAAAGAGCTCTTTGTGTACTTCAGGTTACTAGGTTCTTATAGTAAAAAGGATTCTGAAAGAGAAAGCAATATGCTATAATGAAATGTCAGAATAGAGACAGATAAACGTGGATGTTGGTCTTGATGCCGTCACTGACCAACTCTGTGACTTGGGGCAAATTACTAAACATCTCTGTTTCCTTAGCTACAAGTCATTACCCCTGTTGACTTCAAATGAAGATTAAGTGTGGTTTACCAAAAACAAAGAATTCTTATGGAAGAAGTGCGGAGTAATGCAGAAAAAAATTTACCTTTGGATACTTTTCCTAGAAAGAATTATCCCTTCCCATGTTTTCAAACAGAAACACTCAGAAGTTTCTGTAAATATCTGTACACCATGCACTCACTTAAATGTTTTTCTAGCAGAACCAAAGTTTGTGAAGGGGCAAGGTGACTTTGAATGCTGTGCTAAAGGCACAGTGCTCTCTAGATTACATAGAATGAGAAAGTAAAGGATATTTCAGACAAAATAAATCATATTGGTAGATTTCAATCTCTCTCTATAATTAACATTCAAGGGAACTTCATTAAGTGATTATGTTATCCCTGTGAAATATTACTTGGTTTGAAATATAATTCTGAAACTGCAATATATAACCTGAATGCTTTGGACAGGTGGAATTACCATCCTTTAGTACTCCAAGGTACGGCAAACATCTATTCACTTCTGCTTTGCCTCTGTCGGTCAGTTCAGGATTTTTGTTTTATGGATGAAAAAGTTAAGACCTGTGGAATCGTTGGGAGATTTGGTTGTGAAAGTCCATGTTATTTTTAGTACCAAAAGGGGAAAGACCATACAAAGTTACTCCCCATCAGTTTCTTCTCAATATATCTTCCTGTGCTCGGTGTGAGTATTACAGAATTCGGTAGGTACAACAAGATACCTTTTGAAAGTATTCGAGTTTGGATCCTGTTATGAGTTTAATTATGTACCCCTAAAATTCATTGTTAAAGTCCTAACTCCCAGAAATCAAGAGTATGACAATTTGGGGATTGGGCCTTTAAAGAGGCAACTCAGCTAAAATAGGGTATTAAAGTGGGTCCTTGTCTAATATGAATGGTGTCCTTACAGATTAGGACACAAGATGTATAGAATAAAGGGATTGGGAAGACGGCCAACTACAAACTAAGGGGAAGACTTCAGAAGAAACCGACCCTCCTGACAACTTGATCTCTGAGTTCTAGTTTCCAGAACTGTAAGGAAATAAATCTCTTGTGTTTAAGCTATCCAGTCTGTGGGACTTTGTTTAGCCAGTCCTAGCAAACTAATACAGACCTGATGGGAGTTTGGATCCTAGACCAGAAAGATTTAAATAGAGCCTCTGTAAGTTGACCACTCAAGGGACTGTAGGAAACTGGTCAACAGAAGGAACTGGGCCTACTGTACTGATATGTACATGTGAGCATGTCCAGTCTATGAAAATTAGGTCAACATAAGGAGGTGGCAATGCAAGGCGGTGGTCAACTATGGAGGTTCTACTATAAAAATTGCACATCCTGCCTGTCCCGGGACTCTCATCATCTAAAGGAGTAATTCTTAAACCCTCACAACTGCTATGACTCAGGCAGAAGGCCAGAATACTACAGCTCCTTTTCTAGAGCTCAGTGAGAACTAAAGCTCTAAATTCACCAAATCTAACTCAGGTCAAATCCTGCCGTTCTGTCTCCAGCACCACCTCAGGCCTGCTGCCCTTTGTGACTTGCAATTGTAGGAAGTCCCAGAGACCTGGGTTCCAACACAGGACCTGTCACTAATGAAATAATGATGAGGGCAAGTCAGTTCACCACTGGGTCTCAGTTTCTTTATCTGGACAAGGACTGAGATAGTTTGACAGGACAGAGATAGCTTAAGGTCCACTCTGTCCCTTAAATTTTTATTCTAGTACAAATGGAATAATCATTTAAATGCAAAAAAATAATTAGCAAAATATAGTCCATGATCCAAATCGAGCCACTGCCTCCTTTTGTACAACCCATGACCTAAGGACAGTTTTATATCTTTATATAGAGTTTTTTAAAAATCCAGGGAAGAATAATATTTATACTGAGTGCTTTACAATGTGTTATGCATTCTTCTAAATATGTGCATTTATTAACTCATTTAATCTTTACAGCACTCTGTAAAATAGATATTCCAATTCATTGTTATAGATGGGCAAAGTGAAGTAAGCCAAGATCACACAGCTAGCGAACTTCGGTTATGCTACAATTTATACCAAAGAGTCTTACCACAGAGTCTGCGCTCTCAATCTGCCTCCCCAAGTTGAAAAGAATCCAACACTATCAGGGGAGTAAAGAAGTGCCAAAAGAGAGGTTCAGATCACAAATTCTGGTGTGTTCCTGGGGCCTGGGATAGGGGAGGAATCAGGTTTCAGAGAAGCAGAGGAAGGCAATGTAGGAGAATGAGATTCCATTTCTACCATGATGACAAGAGAACACCAGTTTGAACCACAATTAAGTGAAATATTATTCCCTCCAAAAGCAGCCCATTCTTCTCAGTAATAGTCTTCTCTTCCCAAAAATAAAAAATAATTGTATCCAATTATTATTATATTGTCTAAGTTATATTGATCAATAATATTCAATTATCATTACAGTACTTTTAAAAACTCGTGGACATTTGTTCCTCTTTTTTATATAAATACCTGCATTTTTGCCTGTTGGCCCACAAAACCTAACATACTTACTATTTGCTCCTTTATAGAGAAAGTTGGCTGACCCTTGCTTAAATATTAAAGTGTAAAAATAAATTTGAATGATTGGAGGAATGATTGTAACCAGTAATATTAACCTTTGTCTCCTTTATTAGCAAGTTATTGTCAGTGAAATTGGACACACTTCAGTTATTATGATGCTAATTTTATTTTAAATTTTAGTGCATTGTTTTAAGTTTAAGAAGCAATAATTGAATGACAGAAATAAAAATGTCTTTTGAATGAAGATAAAATAGATTAGTTGAGTGTGCAAAGAAGAATGATACAGTGACTGTTTTAATCACATATTCATATTTTGTTCTGTAGTCATGGACAATGGACTGACAATTGACAACATTCCACAGACATAAAAGTTAAAAAAACAAGACATATTTTAAAGCGAGATGCCACAGACACACTGGCCACCTCCTCTCTTCAGATTCCTTATGGTTTTGCTTATTCATCTTTCTGGATAGCACATATGAAAACCTCCCCACCACACGTATGCTCGATTCTCAGAAAGGACAAAAAATGCGGGAGACAGGTTCAAGATGATGGGTTAGCCTGAGAATAGCTGATCACACCTTAACTAGGACATCTAAGAGAGAGCACTGGAGCTCACAGAGAAGTCACGGGAAACACCGAGGCACAGAAGGAGAAGGAAGCCAGGGCCAGCTCCGCTGAGATTGACTGAGAGCCCCGAGAAACAGCAAGAAGGAGCCCTCTGCAGTCCAGGTTCCCTGCGACGGCTGCAGGTCTAAGTGCAGGAGACACCTCCACCCCACGCCAGGCCCGAGACTAACCTGACCGTAACCTTGGCATTCCCCAGACGGGGGCTCACGCTGGATCACACCTCCCGGGACCCACCTGGCTGCTGCAGAGCACCATTGAGACAGCCCGGCCCACACTGGTCTGTCCCACCCTGGGATCACATCCAGGGACCCACACTGACATTCCTCAGGGTCCCCTTTGAGAGCGACAGTGGCACAGCACTAGCTGGATCCAAAGATGGTGAGAGGCGCCCAGTAGTCTAGCCCATGTGGAGCTCTACTCCCCAGGGACAGGACAGTACAGCACACCAAAGTGACAGCCCCTGTGACGAAGGACATCAAAGTGAATGCTTTCCAGAGCCCAGGAGCTCCTGTGTGGGGCTGTGAGAAGTGTCCCTGCCCCAGCACCAGACTCCGTGCTCAGGGTCACAGTCGGGGAGTGGGACCTCATCCCCTCCCGCCCCTGCACCCGCCATGGTGCCTGGTGCCACCGGCAGCCTTGCTGGACTCCTGAGAGCTGACTGTCTAAGTCTGGGGCACAGCCCCTGTCCCCACTGGTGGCAGCCTCTGTGCTCAGATGTGCGTAGAGAGCAAGTGTCTTCCCCCTAACCCCTGCACACGGCCACAGGCTAGATGGGGGCTGCCTATCTGGGGCTGTCAGTGGTGACCTTGCCAGAACCAGCAGCCTGGTCTCTGTGCTCAGGCGAGGGCAGGATCCCCACTACCCCACAATACTGAAGTCACTTCTGCAACCAGGAGCTGAAGCAAGTGCCACCCAGTACCCAAGGCTCAAAGTGCTAAGAGCAAGAGATGACTTTATCACAGATCTACTAAATGAAGCAAAACAGAGACTCAGCAAGGTGGTAAAAGGTACAACCAGGTACCAAGTGCTGCTGGATGGACTGGTCCTCCAGGGTTTGTACCAGTTACTGGAGCCCCAAGTGATTGTTCGTTGCAGGAAACAAGATTTAACTCTGGTAAAGGCTGCAGTACAAAAGGCAATCCCTATGTACAAAATTGCCACTAAAAAATGATGTTAATGTCCAAATTGATCAGGAGTCCTCCCTGCCTGAGGAAATAGCTGGTGGTGTTGAGATCTATAATGCAGATCGTAAAATAAAGGTTTCCAATACCCTAGAAAGCCAGCTGGAACTCATAGCCCAGTAGATGATGCCAGAAGTAGGAAGAGCCTTGTTTGGTGCAAATGCTAACAGGAAGTGTTTGGATTAGGCCTTTGGGAGGGAGAGTCCATCCACTGTGCTACTGCTACGATATGGAAGCTTCTGATATTTGAAGAAACAAGAGTGCCTATATAGCTTCCACTTTGCAGTTCTAATATTGCTCTGTATTTATCAGTGGAAACCCTTCTGTGTCTAATGTTCTTTGCCTAATTGTTAACGGTGGGAGAACATTTCATTTGGTCTGATCAGGAACCCACCCCTAGTTCATTTCAAAGTCACACAGCGCTCAGCTGGTCCAACATCGTTAGGTGGTGACTGCATGAACTTCACCGAGTCTGCTGCTCTTCCTCCACTTCTCTGTTATCTAGTCTACAGGGTGACGTTTATGGTGTTCTCAGCCTTGAGGTCTCTGCTCTTCAGGTTTCAAATGCACTTGGCACATGTGTTCCTCTCAGCAGTAGGAGCTTCACTGTTACCTACTGGGGCCTAGAAGTTTCCTCATCTGTAAATGTCATTTGAAACCTAAGCCTAATAAATATGCTTTATTTCTGAAAGCAAAAGATTTTGTAGGAAAAAAAAGAATAAAGAATCTCACAACTTGAAGACGAGTCTTTTGAAATAACTCAGTCAGACAAACATAAAGAAAAAAATAATTTCAAAGAATGAACAAAGCCTTCGTGATATATGGGACATTATAAAGTAACCAAACATACAAACTATCAATATTCCAGAAGGTGAAGAAAGATCTAGTCAACAAAATAAAAATAATAGATGAAAACTTCCTAAATCTAGCAAGAGATTTAGACATCCACAGATACAAAAAAAAAAAAAAAAAAAAAAAAAAACACCTCCAGAACACATTATAGTTAAACTGTCTGAAGTCAAACAAAGAATGAATTCTAAAAACAAGAGAAAAACATCTAGTCTCCACCAGACTAACAGTGGAGTTCTCGGCAGGGATAGGAAAACATGGGATAATACATTCAAAGTGGTGAAGGAACAAAAAAAAAACCCTGCCACCCATGAATACTATAACCACCAAATTATCCTCTATAATTGAAGGTGAAATAAACTCTTCCTCAGATGAGCAAAAGCTGAGGAAATTTCATCACCATAAAACCAGCTCTGCAAGAAATGTTCAAGAGCATCCTGAACATGCAAGCAAAAGACGAGTTACCAATGTGATGACACACGAAAGTATAAAACTCACCAGTAAAGCACACACAGAAGAGGATGAGAAAACCTTCAACAGTATCACAGAAAACTACCAAAGCATAGGGACAAACGAGAGAAAAAGAAAGGAACAAAGAATATATAGAACAACCAGAAGAAAAATAACAATATGAAAGGAACCAAACTTCTATTAATCAATAGATTAATAACTTGGATATAAACAGATTAAAGTTCATGCTGGAAAGATAGAGGCTGGCTAAAGAGATAACATGATCCAACTATGTGCTCCCTGTAAGAAACATACTTTACCATGGAGACACGTACAGACTGAAAATAAAGAGACCAAAAAGGATAGTCCACGCAAAAGTGAAAACTGGATTTAGAATTTTTATAAAAGAAAAATCTTCTCTTGCCATATTCAGCAGTGCACATGAAAGAAAGGAAGAGAGACTTTCTGCCCAAGTTAAAAGCCATGGTGTTCTATCATCTCTTCTAACCCAACATGGGTAAAACTCAGTTCTGGCACCTTGCCAGACTAATAACTCTTCCTCCTGTCTTATATATTTCTAAAATCAGTACCCAAATCCTCTCCAGACATAAAACCTCATGGTCTTTGAGTCTTTTCCTCCTGTGCCCGCACCAACTGATCAGTCAACTAAAATCACTTATACTAGACCTACTATAGTTTTTAACTTCTAACTGCTTCTCACTTGTTATATCTAATTTTTGTAGCAATCTTGCAAAGTAAATTTTAAAAGTTAGTGGATGAAAAGAAATTGTGGTCTCAGAGAGATTAAAAAAAATCCATCTATGTATCTCCTAAGTGCTAGAGTCCAGACTGAAATTGAGTGTGCCTGATTCCAACACTTTCATCTTCCCAAGTATTGCTGATTTTTCCTTCACAGAAAACCTTGTATTGTTTTGGTCCTTTCTGTCCCCAACACACCCACTACACTAGCTCAAGTGTTGTCATCCATGCTGTCACCAGCCTTTTGGGTCCCAGTTGCTCCCCATTCAACCCTCTGCCCACTCCCACGTTAGCTGTCTTTCAAGAGTGTGAATAGGAGGGTGTGCTCTTTGAAGAGTTCTCCAACTGGCTCATAGGACAAGACCATTCCTTGCCACTTTATAACATATCCTCCCTGTAAACTAACTGTGATCTTGCCTTGTTTATGCTTCTTGTATAATAATTGTTGCACTTCTCTTCTTACTAGAGCCAAAGATTCTAGCAGGCAGGAATTTAGACCCAATAAATATTGCTGAATATATATTCTAATTTTATTCTATTTTAATTCTATTCTAATTTTTCTGCCCCCTAAATGTATTTAAATGGCTTTCCTGTCTTTTTTTCCTGTCTAAGTAGTTATTTTCCCCTTCCCGAAAGTCAAAAAGGTATTAAAGAAAATATAATAGCAGGAGGACCTTATCATGAGAAAACTTTTTTTTATAAATGTGTTTGCCTGGCATCAGAAGACAATTCTGCTTCTCCTAGGGAGACTGTGCATCATGTTGAATAGCATTCAAACGACTATCTTTGCTCAATCTCCCATCTTATTCGGTCTTTGTTAAAGTCAGGGCACCAGGGAGTTCAAGGTGAGATTTTAGAGACACGGTATAAAGCAACACTCCATCCCCTCTTGTATTTTCAAAGATCGCTTTATATTGTCTACACATCTCAAAATAGCACTGCCCTTCTTTGCCGGGGCATTGCACTATGAACTCCTATTCAATTTGTTATCCGCCATCCTCCCCAAATCTCACTCAGCATGACAGCTTCCTGAGTAATACCCCCATAATTTGAATCTGTGCTGAGAGTTATTTTCTCTCAGGTGCATATATTATCTTGCATAGCTTTTTATTAAACCTCATCTTCCTTTTGTTCAACCAGTGCCCTGAATTATCTATCTCCCACTGGGTTTGTAATATGTCATCTGCTTTATCTCCCCTACCTGCAAGCTTTGTGCTATTTGCAAATTTGGTCAATATCACATTAACCTTCTTTTCAAGGCGAAAAGGTTTGTACAGTAACGGTGGGTGGGGGCCGTACCCTGACAGAGCTCCAGGACCCACATCCCAGTCCTGTACCACCCCAATGATAACTGCTCTGTATCTTCTTTGGAAGCCATCCCAGTTTAGCCCCCAACTCTTATTATTCTCCAGATAAGCCTTCTCTATTCTCTCAGTGAGCCAGGTTCAAGTGCCCTGGGAAAAACAGAAAAAAATCAGGACTATTGTAAGCAAAAGAGTGGTAAAGGGCAAAGTGGAGTACAATGCCCAAACTTTTTTCTAACATCTCAAAAAACACATGCCATTAGTTAAGAGCTGAAGGCTGCTTTACCCACCACCACTTCCAGTGTTGGGTGTTTTAACCCTATTCTGCATTTGTAATCCAATGCCTGCTCTTTCTTCTCTTAAAGTCCATTATGGGATTTACTTGCAGCCAATTGCTTACTTACGTGTCATTCCCCAAATGTGTGCACTTGTCTGATTTCACCACTTTATGTCAGGTTTATTTCCTATTGTTTATTAGACTTTCAAGTCCCGTTCCAATGCTCTTCCCCTGTGTGTTTGGACTCGAGGGAAAGCAGCAGCTGATGTGCAATTCTGAATTCTTTGAGTGGGAAGCAGCTTTCATTGTGGAGCAACAACTGGGTGGGTAAAAGAGATTGGGGATTGCTGTGGCCTCATTTCATTTCATCCACTTCATTCTGAACTTCTCTGGGGTGGGAGAGCATGGCGTAGTTAGTAAGATGGGTTTCATTATATTTTTAATCTGTATAGATCGATTTAAAATGTTGGCCAACCGAAGTGAAACAGCTCTTATTTTAATCTTTATTCTTTATCTCCCCTTTAACATCTACCTCTTTAACATCTCCACAAACACCCTTTTTCCTTAGGCATTTTAAAGAGGTGTTTTAGATAGAAATGTATCCCCGAGTGAATGTGATCACCAGTGTACCTGTTACATCCACACACAGAGAAGGCAAGGCATTTCTCAGCATGTGGTATAAAGTTTCAGTCATTCAACTCTAGAAGTTGGAGCAACCTGGAATCGTTGCCAGTTCATGATGAAGAAAACTTCTTTAGACCCCAGGAATCACAGGGTCAAACACTTTAGGGAGTGTCCAGTTAGTCTACACTTTAATGTATCGGTTCTCAACCAGGATTGATTATGACAATTTTAGCAATGTCTGGGGACGTTTTTGGTTGTCACAACTCAGGAGCGTAGGTAGAGATCAGGGATGCTTCTGAATATCTCACGTGCCCAGGAGAGCCCTTTAGCCCCAAGTGTCAGTAAGGTCAGGCATTACACTACTCACGCACACCAAGAAGCAGCCATGGAGCTATTGAAGTGACTCTCTATCTGGGCTTCCTGGGTCTCAGGGCCTCTCAGAAAACTTGAGCCCTTCCCCCCATACTTCTGACTCATGCTTCCTCTGGTGTGTCTGTTAATCCCCATTCTGATCTCAGTGGAAAAAAACAGATGCTGCCACCTATATACTCATAGCTCCCACTTAGCTCTAAAGCCTAGTAAGGGTCCCACATTTGCATGTCTCTGGATGGAGGACCTCTTATAAAAAATAATTTCTATTCATTTTCTCCCTCCTGGCTCCCCCCATTGAAGGTTTGGGCTTTCTATGTCTTACTGGGAAAAAGTTCCTGCCTCTGTGGCTGCCCCAGGCTATTTGACTGATAACCGTCTAGCAAGGGATGCAGAAGATGAATGGAGAGGGAAGGGGAAGGAGCGGAGGAGGAGGAGGAAGGACCAGGGGGAGGGAAAGGAAAGGACTCTGGATACCAGAGAACCTTGTATTACATTCTTATCTGGCAATTAATTTACAAAATTCTTTTTTTTATCCAGCCAAGCACAGCACATACCAAGTTCCCCTCATGGTTTTCTCACACCTTCGTGATGGGTCTGTGCTCCAATTAATTTTCTACCTCATGCAGGTTATCTGATTAGTGATCCTGGTGTCACCTCCTTCATGCTGCCGACCAGTCACAGCCACAAACATCTGCAGGGCGTCCACATCTTGCACTGTGGTGTGACGCCCGCAGCATGCCCGGACGTGGGGTGGCCTGTGGTTCCGAGCCAGGAGGGGTGCTGTTTCCGGCTCCTCCTGCTACGGTCTAGTCTCTCCTTTCCTCTCTCCTGCACAAAGACAATTTTTACCTCCTGTCATCTCGGAACAGCCTCTGATATGTCCCACTGTGTGTAGCCCTGCATTGCCTCGTAGCCTCTCCATTATTTTCAAATTTAACCAAATACCATAAAAGCAATGCATTTTTTTCAGAAGTTTGGCTCCATGTGTGGGCAGAGTAGCGCTGAATGCCATTGTACCTTCTTTAAGCTAGAGTCAGAGCCAAAATTTTCAATGGTCCAGGAGATGGGAGATAATTTTTCTCCTATTCCAGATAAGGATATTTGATTTCTTTCAAGCAAACCTTTTTTTTCCCCTGCGGTTCAGATTTTTTTTTTTGGAAGAGTTGGAGCCTACTCTGATTGAGCCATGAGCTTGCAGGCTCAAGCTTTTGGGGTCCCAAGCAGTTGGGGAAACTGCAGGTACAGCCACCAGACCCAGTTAATTATTATTATTATTTTTTCTTTAGAGATAGAGTCTATGTTGCCTAGACTGATCTCAAAACTGTAGCCTCAAGTGATCCTCCCACCTTAGCCTCCCAAGTAGCTGGGGTTGCAGGAACCTACCAAACCCTGTCCCTGTGGTTCAGATTTGGGGAATCTAGACTCTTAACAAATGCACTCTCCTCCTCCTGTACTGCAGTCGCTCTGATAGAGTACGTACTACTCTCTACAAATATGTAGAAAATGCTGCATAACTTATAAATATTCCTATTTTACATGATCTTGTCTTTTCTGTCAACTAGATTATAGATCATGGGTTTATTTATTTATTTATTTATTTTTATTTTGAGACACTCTGTTGCCCCGCCTAGAGCACTGTGGAGTCATTAAAGCTCACAGCAACCTCAAATTCTTGGGCTCAAGGGATCATCTTGCCTCAGCCTCCCCAGTAGCTGGGACTACAGGCATCCACCACAACACCCAGCTAATTTTTTCCATTTTTAGTAGAGATAGTGTCTCGCTCTTGCTCAGGTTGATCTAGAACTCCTGAGCTCGAGCAATCTGCCCGCCTAGGCCTCCCAGAGTGCTAGGATTTCTAGGATTACAGGCATGAGCCACCTCGCCTGGTAGATCATAGCACAAGTTAGTGAACATGTATGACTCATGAAAGGTTTTGTAACAGACTCTGCACGGAGAGTAATCTTTAACCTTTAATCTTTATATTAGCATTGTGAGGAAGAAATCTTTTCCTCTTTTTTCAAAAGAGGGAGCCCCTAACTTTCTCAAGGAGGATTATCAGAAGGTCCATAAAATGAGGTCTGAGCTGAGTCTTAAAAACCTCCATGGGTTGGAATTTCAGTCTATAAATCCTGATGTGCAATACATTGAATTTTTTAATTTTTGAATTTTTTTTTTTTAAATTCAATTTAATTTCTACCTAGTGTGCCCATTCTGCCAGGTGGTGGAATGTTCACCTCAGTTTGGGGTTGCATCCAAATTCTGAGGGTATTCACAGTGCCTGGTGTGTGTATGGTGGCCTGAGGGAGTGCTGGGTGGCACCTAAGCACATCCATCATTCCACCTGCTCCTCGCGTGGGTCACACCCGTTTCATCCAATTCAAAAAGGCCAGTTCAAATCTAGCAACGCCCTTCAACAGCTTCTTTGCTGCTGCTGCTGCTGCACATTGGGAAGCTATGGTGAAAATCTCATGGACTTGCATTCACAAGATCACTCGGAGACAGCCCAGCCCCTTGGACTGGGGCTCTGAAGTGGAATGTCAGGGCCTGTCCGTCTGGATGGACCACACAACATGCTCCCCCCAGGGGAGACACAGTGTCCTGAGCCCTGAGAACACACACAGCTAAAATCTACAGCTCTGCCTCTCCTGCCCCACCCTCCCCACAGCTCCCTCATTCCTCATCTCTCCTCCAACTCCTCCTTTCTTAAAGTAGTGGCAAATTTATCTCTGGTGCTTTCATCTGTGGTAGGGAAAAACTGCTTTTATGCCTCATTATTTGCTCAAATCCATGGCTTCTCTTTCCCTGAGGGCCTAAGGCTTTTAAAAATCAAAAGTCAAGGATGGACTTCTGCTTCTCCTGGGACAAAAAAACAGAAAATAAATGTCCTAGTTGAAGGGAGTGAAGGAAAGGCACAGACTACAGTGGGGGAGAGGGAATAGGCTATATAAACTATTGTTAAAACAGCAAGAATTATTCAGGTAGACAAATTAAGAAAGGACTTTCAGCCCATGGAACATAATGTATGAAATCAGAAAACACACAGCAAGTGGTTTGGAATAGATGAGTCAACCTGTAGGGTGAGGAAGGAGACATGTGGGAGCAGAGGTTTCTAATTCAAGATGGGAATGCTTTAAAGGGCTTTTTGTGAGAAAGTTGTCATGAACTGAACATTTATGTCCACCCAAAGTCCATATGTTGAAGCCCTAATTCCCAGTGTGAGTGTTAGGAGGGGGCCGGTGGGAGATGATTAGGATTACTGGAAGTCAGTAGGTTGAAGCCCTCTTGGTTGCAATTAGTGCCCTTCCTTGTGTGAGAAAAGGAAGAGGTATGAGAGCTCCCTCTATCTGCCATGTGAGGGTACAGCCAAAATACTGGTGTCTGCAAAATAGAAGTGAGCAATGTCCCCACCATCCTGGCTCCTCAACCTCTGACTTCCAGCATCAGGAAACTGAGAAATAAATGTCTGTTCCTTAAGCCACCTGGCCTCTGGTAATTATTTTGTAGTAGCCCAAGCTGGCTGGAACTGAAGCAGTGAATAAATTTGTGTCTAGGGGAAACTCTTACTGGCACTATGAAAAGAGAAACCACACCTGCAACCTCTTCTGAGTTCCCTACAATCTCTAAGCTGAAACTCAGAAAAGGTATTTAGTAACTAGATTAAAGAGAAAGGAGTTTCACAGGTTAGAAACGCTGCCAGTAAAACAATCCTGTTATTTACTTTAACTTGATTCTTCAGAAGTAGCATCAGCCTGTGGGCTTGAGTAACACGCCATAAGGAAAACTTTGCTACTTACTCCCTCAGATTCCACATTGTATCTGTCTTCTATGCCAATATCTGTGGTATTTTTTAGATGCTTTTGTTTTAAATGGTGATTATTATCCCCTATTTGACTTTTCAATTGAAATGTTACAAATACATAATCAGCAGTATGGTTTGTTTTAAACAGAATTTAAACACCTAAGCACTTAGATTACTCAATGGGTGATTTTTCCCCCCAGTATTGAGTCTAAATTTTTAATTAAAAAAACAAAACCCTAATTAGTTGCCTACCGCATGTACTTAAGTAACTCAGAAAGGCTATAGATAGAATTATAAAAGAAATACAGAGGAGGGACTATGAATGGGTTATGGCTGGTATAAAGCCTTGATTTTCTTTTTTCCCTTTCTCTTTGGCCACTGGTTTTATTATCACATTTATAGTACTCATCTGAAAGTGTTAGTTTATGATAATCACCAGAATCAAACTGTTTTTCCTAAAAAGAAGGGTAACTTTTAATTTTTAAATTTTAGTGAAATGGGCCCTTTACAGGACTGCTCCAACAGTGGAGAGGAATACCTGATCTCGCCAGTGAACTCTGAAAGCCTCAGTGGAGGAGACTGCAAATCCACATTGCCTTCCTTTCTAATTGCCTTTTTTTGATTTCAGAAAGAGAGAATTCTTAGAAGCAGATTTCAGCATCAAACTGTCTTGTTTTAGGGAAAGTACTTAGAATCAAACATATTGGTTAGAAATACGTTCAACTCCAAAATAGGCAAACAATATACCTTTTCTGGAAATGCAAAGTCCATTGCCTTAAATTTATACTAGGGTGTTAATGACTGATGCCAGCCCTTTTGATGACTTTGAAAGGAAAATGAAAAGGGGACCAAGATATTGGTTATTTAAAGTAAGGAAAGTCTACTGACAAAGGGTTTTTGCTTTTGATTTAATTAGAGAAACATCAGCCAAAACATGGAAAACAGACGGGGAGGAGCAAAGATGGCAGTCTGTATCTAGCTTTCCCCACACGCTCCCATCCAGAAGGAGAGTTAAAGGACAGAAATTTAGCAAGAAATTTAGCCAACGGTTTGGAACTAAGCCAAAAGAGAAGGTTGAAGAACGCACATCAACCCTACTGGAGCGACCTGCGGCCCCAAGGATACAAATAAAAGGTACAGAACACATCACCAAGTGGACGGGAGTCCCCTCCCCCCATGACATCGGCTCACAGCATACTCCATGCCTCCATACAAACAAGCAAGCAGAGTTCAGATGTCCTCCCATTCTACCCCTCGGGAGAGACCCTCTAAAAATCGGACGTCCTTCCCATACTAGGGTGCCATGGCACTCTCCTGCCAGGCATAAAACTGTATAAAACTGTATATATTCTGTACCTGCAAGTTTGAACTCCCGGCACTCCCCTCCACTCTCACCCTAAGGTCTGAAGTTCTGTCCCCCATGGAGTCCAGATTCTTGGACATTTTCTCGAGGGGTGTGGACAGGGCACAGGCTGTTGCTGATCTGTTCTGTTTTTCCAGCTCGGGAGTGGTGAGAGGAAAGTGAGCCAAGAGGAGGCCAAACTGGAGAGGCAGTCCCCTGAGGCACCAAGTGGCAGCGGGAGTGATGGCTGTGGGCCTTGCATACCTGGAGATGTTTTGAGGAGACACTCCCACTCTCCCTGGGTGGCCAGGATAAGCCAACTTCTCCAGTGGCAGCCATCAGCACAGCAGTCCTGTCGCAGAGGGGCAGGACTCGGGAGTGAAGGATATGTCTGAGGCGGTACCGGGACCAGCTAGGGCAGAGTGCAGGGATTAGAATATATGTGCTGAGAAAGCTTTGCTAAATTTCAGCAACACATGGCCCTCAGGAGATGACAGCTGAGACAAAGGGCTGAACCTCACAGACTGAGTCAGGACTATTAGCAGCCCAGCGTCTCTTCCACAGGGCAGAAATTCTGTGAACTTGTTCTGTTCTATCAGCAACATCAATCAGGGACAGGCTGGAACTGAGTGAATCACCCCAGCCCCTATCAAGTACCCAGGTTGTCAGGCCTCACCTCCCCCCTGCCAACACCAACAGAAACTGGTGGACTGGCCAAGGAGCCACAGAGCCCCTTGTGACCTAGGCAGGAGCAAACCTCTAGAGCATCTGCTCATTGGAGGGAACTGGATCCAGCCCTGCAGGGTTACTAGAGACTGGGTGTGACAGAAGGGCAAGGTGGGGAAGGAGGCATCAAACTTCCCAGACTAATTTACTGGCTGGGGGGCCCTCCTGAGTTCACAGAGCCCTGGAGTGAGTTATACTAGAGCTGCCAGCAGACTCCTGCTATCTAGTCGCCAGAGACTTTTCAACTCTTTGATCTGAGGTTGATACTGGCTGGGACAATTGATTGGGACCTCTTCAACTGGGCCAATCACCCTAGGACTTTCCAACGTGACACACTGGGTATGTGGTAGTGGGAAGGTTTGATTTTCCTTTTCCAATTATTGTCTGTGGGGGGCGTGGTGACCTAACTGCTGGTATTTCTCCACAGCTCAGATTCCAACACAGAGTAACCGATTCTCTAGGGTGAGACAGAGACCAGCTGAAAATAAAACAGAGCCACTTAACCCCACCACATCAAGAAGGCTCCCAGTTTTGCAGGCAGTAGCAAAGTACAGGTTGGCAAAACTCTAGGGGAAAAGGTACAAATAGCAGTCCCAGCTTACAGGCAAAGGAATGGTCAATCACTACTCCTAGAACCCCCAACCCCACTTATTCTTACCTACTCATCCAGCCAAATGGTGCAAAATAAATATGGAGCAGAATCAGCAGAAAAGCT
>CAUYRH010072795.1:0-12225 GCA_963574655.1 Perodicticus potto
CAGCTTAACTAGGTTCCGGACGTGGACGGCTAAGTTCCCTTGCTCAGGTTCAGTTTCTCTTAGGTGCCTGAGGGCTGTCTACTTTAGCTGGAGACAGAGAGTGTGTGTCTTAGAGAGAGGAAAGCCGTCTTCTTAGAAAGAATAATCTCAGTCTCTAGCAGAGCTTGGTAATCTTCAGCAGAGAGACACCATGCTGGCGTTTTGCAGGCAGGAAGGGAGACAGAGTCAGAGTGAGCAGGTCCGTGATAGACTGCGCATGCTCCCGACCGCCTTCTCCTCCAGCCTAATAGAAGGCTGATCTCGGGCCTCTCAACACCACAGGTGTAGAGACTGCCCATTCACCACTGCTCTCATCTCGCGAGCTCTCATGCTTGTTAGCAGAGCTAAATCCCTCTCCACGCCCTTTCCACCCAGGTGTTCCATTACTGAGCTGTACAGGTATTTCTTATAACTCACTCCTCCTAGCCATAGGCTATATGGGCTGCAACAGTGTCTGCAACACTAACCGTATGTTTGCACTTGCCGTTCATCCCACTTCAAACACTTAGACCATCTCCCTGCCTTCCAGAACATTCAGGCTTGTGACTGAGTGTCAGATTCTTAAAACACTGACCTGATATTCTTTGACAGTCACACTGTGAAGGTTTGGGGGAAGCCGTACTGTCACCTTTCTTTCTATTCTCTCTCCACCCATTGTTGTGGCATAAATTCTGTGCTTGCCTTGCTCTCCGTAAAGCCTTCCCATTTAATTCTCAAGTAGAAAATACACACAATCTTTTTTCTCTTTAATATTCCTCTCAAGTCAGTTTGGAGATCTCTGACTGAGTAGGAGATGTTAGTGCAATGATGGGATGGGAGAAGTACCCACAGAGATGAATATTTCAAAATATTGTTTGGTTACAGTGTCGGCATGGATAGATCTTGAACATGCATTGTTTCTGGAAACCATGTATAAAAACACACACGCACAAACTGTTTCTGAGTGTGTGCACATATACACACACCTACTTATGTAGATATGGGTGTGTACACTTTTTTAATATTGGAAATCTGCATCTCAAAATGAAAACACTAAATCCAACAGCAGTGTATTCACGTGTCATTTGCACAATTAAAAATTCTTAATAGTTTGCAACTTCTTGTCCAAATTATATATTCACCTCTTAAGAGAGCACCTTTTAGCAGCGTGTTAAATGCACACTGTCTGACTGTCCTGGGTTTCAGTCTCTCAGACTCGATCAACTGTTCTGGATTTTGACTTCTTAGAAAGCTTGTGATCTCTCTACACTGAAAAGGCTTTATTGAAAATATATTTACCAAAGAGTATGTTGCACACCACCGTCTGACTTGGGTAAAGGGGGCCTCAGTTTCATGCCTCTGGCTTCATGGATGCATTTTCTTTCTTTCTGTGCTTGGCGGGAGAGAATTTGGCAAAATTGGAGATATTTGTGATGGAGTATGAAGGACTCTGGTAATTGTTTTTCCCTGACTTGGAAGTTTGTACAAATGGTGTGGCTTTTTAAGAAATACCCTTTTCCATCAGTTACTTTAAAAAAAATTTTTTTTTTGGTTCTAAACTTTGTAGCATCTCCCAGCCTGTGTTGGTGCGGAGGTTGGTGACGAGCCCTTGGCTCCCATTCATCTCTTCCCGACTCATCACAGAATCAAGTGATGGCTGTACTTTGTGTGCAAGGTCACCGACAGTGGTCAGCCCTGTCCACTGTCCCTGTGTTTCCTTCTTCTCTTTTCTCTCTAGTCAACCATGGGTATCTGTTGAAAAAAATGGAAGACTCAGGCTGGCGTAGCACAGCCGTGGGTGCCCTGAGTCAGGTTGGGGAATGTTCCTTCACGTGGTTCCTGTACTAGACCATATCCCAGGAGCTTCTAATAAATGCCCTGCTGAAAACTGCTATGTTTTTACATAGAGAGTAAACTATGTAGACTTCAGTGAGGTGTTCAATTATCTTGTCGTTATCATTGCTTGGATTCTGAACAACTCACTGCACCAATAAGAAAAAAATTTTTTCCCTCTCTATTTGAGAAGCTATATTTTCATGGTTGAGCCATTCTTGAAAATACACATTTCCTTTTTCTCAGTGTATTTTTTTATCGTTACGTTCCTGTCTCCCTGAATGACCTATTTCTCGAGGCTGACCCTGCCCAGTCCTGTGTGCTGGGTGTTTCCCACCAGGGCTGCCCAGGTGTTCCTTGGCCTCTCCAGTGGGTGCCTGCAGCCACCAGGGAGCAGCAGTGAGTCCTGACGGTACTGTGGGCCAGGCTGTGTGCTGCTGGTTACACGGTGGGATGGGAGCTCCATGTTTAGTGAAAACTTAGTGAGCATTTGCATTTGTGAACAGATGTCTATGAATGTCAATTTTAAGGCTATTCCCATGAGAAGATCAAATTTAAAAAATGCAATGGCTTTGATAAAGACTTCTCTCCCCCTGATTAATTTTCAACTTCTGCTTGTAGATTTCCTCCCCTTTTAAAACTTATATCCATCTTCAGGGGGGAAAAAGTTTCTCTTCTTTGTGGTCTGAAATCTTCCTTTCTGTGCCAGTTGTCTTCTTTAGGGAATCGTTTTTCATCCATTCAGATACTTTGTGTTCCTGCAGGAAGATGTTTTCTGATTGCTTTTCCACCAGTTCTCAGCTATGCAATCTCCGTCTTCAGCTTCCTCCAGCCTCAGCTCTGAGTGTCTTTCATGCTCTCTACCCACGGAGTCTCTTCTCTCTGGGAAAGTAGGAGAGCATGTATGACTTACTCAGGAATGAGAGGATTTAAAACTGCCTGTTTTCTTTTTTCTGAAAGAATGTGTTACAGCCTTCCAATGTGGAACAGGTAAGTGGTTAAACTGATACATTATCATAAATTTCAAAGCACAGCATGACCGAGTTGTAAACTCAGTGCCTTTATTAGTTTCCTGATGCCGCTGTAAAAGAGTGCCACAGCTGAATGGCCCAAACAACTGAATTTATTGTCTCACAGTTAGGGAGGCTAGAAGTTCAAAATCAAGGTGTTGGCAAGATTGGTCCCTTCTGAGGACTGGAAGGGAGAGTCTGTCTCATGTCTCCCTCCTAAATTCATTTCTTTATTTTGATAGAGACAGGGTCTTGCTACATTGTCCAGGCTGGTTTCAAACTCCTGGACTTAGTTGGCATCCCAAAGTGCTGGGATTACAGGCGCAAACCCCTGTGCACCCTCTCGCTCCTAAATACTTAAGGCTCAGACATTTTCCCTTTGTCTTCATATCAGCTTCTCCTGGGCATGTCCAAATCCCCCCTAACTTTTTCTTTTAAATCTTTTTTTAGAGTCTCACTCTGTCACCCTCGGAGTCTCAGACGGTCACCCTGGGTAGAGTGCCGTAGCATCACAGTTCACAGCAACCTCCAACTCTTGGCCTCAAGCAATCCTCTTGCTTCAGTTTTTCTATTTTAGTAGAGACAGGGCCTTGCTTTTGCTCAGGCTGGCCTGAAACTCATGAGCTCAAGCAATCCACCTGCTTTGGCCTCCCTGAGTGCTGGGATTACAGGCAGGAGCCACCACGCCCAACCCTAAATCTCCTCTTTTTACAAGGACACCAGTCTGATTAGATTACAGCCCACCTGCATGACATCGTCTTAACTTAATTACGTCTGCAAAGACCCTATTTCCAAGTGAGATCATATTCTGAGACACTGTGGACGAGGACTTCCAACATATCTTTTAAGAGGACGGAATCCAACCCATCACAGTGCCCACAGAAAGAAAGACCTGCCTATTTCTTCAGGCCTCTCAGGGGCCCATCTCTTTTGGGGTATTTGCCATTAATCCCAAAGGTAGAACCTTTCGGAATATTGCATATTTCCTGTAATATAGTCTTCTGTGGGAAAGTTCTTGGTTAAAAAAAATTCAAATACTGTTCTACCAGTGACTAGAAATCAAGGCTAAGTTATATGTATAAATACGTGCATACCGTGAACAGCTTTGTTTAAATTTACCCTATAGTTTGGGCAGTGCCTTTGGCTCAAAGGAGTAGGAGCTGGCCCCACATGCTAGAGGTGGCAGGTTCAAACCCAGCCCCGGCCAAAAACTGCAAAAAAAAAAAAATTACCCTATTGTTGTTGGAAACAGTTTTCAAGCAGCTGAGTAAGGCAGCTGAATTTGAATTCATCACCTTACCATTGCTATAAAACTCATTTTCCTAATCAAGCAGGGGTCATACACTTTGCAAATGTTAATGAGCATTTCCCTTTTCCCATTCTTGGTACCTGACTGTCTTCTCTCTGGTGGGAACCTTCTGCCCTGAAGGCTGGACAGCAGTGATTTGGCAAGTGGGCAGTTAGGCTGTTAGCAGAAATACGGAGAGAAAGCATTGAGATTTGACTTTGGAATATGAAAGTAAGATCATTATTATTATTATTTAGTTTGGACTTTTATTTTTAAAGTCAGACTTGTTAGGAGAGATGAAGGTTTTCTGAACTGGGTTAGTTTCCACGCCATTTCAAGGGCCAAGCCAGGGGTACTGGCCCACAGCATTTCTTCTGTAATCTGCAGACTCCAGTGGCCTCAGGAGGACAGTCACCAAAGGGCACGTCAAGCAAGGAAATGGAGAGCGGCCACCTCTGCTTCCCCAGGCTGTGGGTGGGGAAGCAAAGAGGAGACAGGCTGGAGGGGCAGGCACTTCCCACAGCAGGGAAAGTTTCGAGGAAAGCCAAGGAAAAAGAGCTTTTGTTCCGCTTCATATTTAGAAATTCAGGAGGAAAACGCCTCGCAGGGTGGGCACCTCCATCAACAGCAACCCTGGGAAGCCACATCTGAATAAAATCAGCATCAGTGATGCAAAAAGTTTAGACCCCCAGTAGAGTCTGAGTTTATAGAGTCTGACTCAGCTCCCAGCTGGCACCAAGGACATCTAGAAAATTCCATGCCTCTTGGCTAGCCAGGGGTTGACATAGTGGTGGCTATAAGAGGTCAAGGCAGAGAGAGACCATGCGTCCAGCTTTGGTCAGGAGAGGCCCAGCACGTGCCTCTTGCCCTGGGTTAATTGTTAATAGCGCCTTTTAGTCTCAAAGGCCTCCTTGCTTGGACAGTAAAGCAGCTGGTGGACTCCGAGCTGTACCACAGGAAATGCAAGGCACGTGAGGAAAACAGAGGGGGGTGCTCAGCAGAGGAGTTGGCGAGGCCCTGGCTGGGATAGAACACGGCCAAGTTCACTGGCCCTGATTCTCCCTTCAGAGGTCCCATTCACCAGGGGGACAGGAGACAGCCGAGGGCCCAAAGACAAGATGAGGACCTTCAATCGTGGATCCAGGCCCTCTCCTTCTCCATCTCTGTGAGATCCAACATCTGAATCTCCATAGAGAAGAGCAGTCTGGCGGCTCGGACACCTCCCCACCCCAGACGGAAACGTCTGCAGTGAACTCTTCACTGAGTCTACAGTATTGAACTCGGTTTGAATTGGTAGGAAGGGACTTGTGAGAAGATCAGAGCGGTTAGGAGGCAACATCGAAAGTCACACTCTGCCATCAGAGTCTGCTGTGCCAGCACTGCTCAATCTCAAAAAACAAAAACAAAACCTTTGGAGGGAAAAACACCCGGCAGCAACTTGATTTTTCTAAAGTTTTTAGTGTTGGAGGGAGAGTCTTTATGTGTTTAATGAGTAGTTTTCATTTATTTTAAAGACACAGTCTTATATTTCCTATTTGCCTATTTTGCTCTCTAAAAGAATATATAGAATGCCAATGTTCTTGGAATTGAGGAACAAAGCTTCAGATATATCCCCTTCAGATAACCCTCTTCCTGGGATTAAAATTCTCCTAAAATGCTCAGTAATTCTCAATGCTAAGATCAGGGACTTTTTCCAAGAAAGAATGATAACACTGCATCACATTCTAATGTTATTTGAAAATAATTTTATATTAATAAACTTCTAAATAGCTACCTTGTTTTAAAAGAAACCATACAAAGAACCATAATTCAATGATATTTCATCAATATTATAGATTCAAGCCACCAGTAGTTTGTGGCTTGAGTAAAATATATGAATTGGTGGATTTTTTTTTCTCAAAATTGTGTTGTTGTGAATAGTATAATTTGCATAATTTTACCACCATTTATGATCAAAATGTCTCTTTTATTTTTCAGTACAGTATTTATTTGTTTAGAGACAGGGTCTTGCTCTATTGTCCAGGTTAGAGTGCAGTGGCATCATCACAGCTCACAGCAACCTTCTGGGCTCAAGTGATCCTCCTGCCTCAGCCTCCCGGGTAGTGGGGACTATAGGTGTGCACCACTACTCTCAACTTTTTCTTACTTATTGTAGAGACAGGGTCTCACCTTGTTGCCCAGGGGGGTCTTGAACTTCTGAGTTCAAGTGATCCTCCTACCTCATCCTTTCAAAGTGCTAGGATCACAAGCACAAGCCACAGACCCCAGCCCACAATGATTGTTCTTTTGTTTGTTTTGGGTTGTTTTTTATAGTAGCCTTTTATTTTTAATACCTCTTATGCCATGAATTCATAGGGGAAAGGTTCCAGTGGGGAGGCACCTTGCCATTGAGTGTGACAAAGCTTTGTATGACCATTATGCCATGAATCCACGGGGAATAGGTTCCAACACTTTATGCTCCGGCTCACCTGGCTCTCCTGGTTCTCCTCTATGCTATGCTGTACGGCTAGAATGCCATGAATTCATGGGGAATGGGTTCCAGCAGCTTTTATTGCTGTTCCATTGGTTTTTTGGTTCTCCTGTGTGCTGTGCCGTATGGCTATTATGCCAAGAATTCATAGGGAATGGGTTCCAGGAGCTCAGGCTCCTTTCCCCTGGTTCTCAGACAGTGGGCTTCTCTGGGTGGAGCAGGCTGGCGCTTCAGTTGAACCCAGGTACCTTTCTCTTTGGCTTCCTTCTTTTTCTGCTCATTTTCCTTTACATGTTTAGGAAGCTATGTAAGCTCTTTGAGTGCTTAATATGCTCAGTACAAGCATCAATCCTCTTGGCAAGAATCTTATTTGTTTACAATGCCGACAGCGTGCTGGGTGACATTGTAGACTCTTCCAGTTTTGCCATGGTGACAGCTGGGTGGCACGCCTTTTTGCACAGTACCCATACCCTTGATGTCTACAACGTCACCTTTCTTGTAGATTCACACATATGTGGCCAAAGAAACAACTCTGTGTTTTGTAAAGGCCTAGAGAGCAGCCATCAGGTGCCCCTCCTCTTTCTCTGTGTGTTATCCTTTGGGTGAATTACTGGAAGATGGTGGTCTCTGGAGAAAAGTCCGAAATTATTCTTTTAAATGGAATGCGCGCCTATGAAGAAGTTCAGATTAATTGGTAATTTCAATATAGCTGTTTGAAATGCAAAGCAGGTTTTATTAATGATTTATTTTTTTGGCAGGAAATTGATATTTCTGACTTAGCAAGGGCAAATGCATGAAACTGATTTAATTTCTTTAGTGAAGGAACAAGGTCATAACATGTGCATATAGCAACTTAATCCTGTAAAATGAAGAAACACCTAATTTATGCCAGCCTTTGTGTTGTCTGTCTCAGGTTCATGGTCACATACCAGATCTGCCATTGTCTTCTCTCCCTGCTATCATAATACTTTTACTCTGAAATACAGTGGGACAACTCAGAGGATTGTGTAAGAGAAATCCCAGGAAGCTACAGTCCTGGAGAGGTTTCCATTACAACGACCTCGAGATCTAAACTTTAATATTTTCTCCCTTAGTTTATAGGCACAGCAAAGACAAAAACACAAAAACCAACAAAGTGACAGGAAGCTCAGGTTAGGGACTACAGTCTGCTTTTCCTTCAGCCGTGGCTCAGGTCAACCACTTTCACTCGTGGATAAGTGAGAAGTAACTGTAAAGTGGCAGGATGGTGGCAAGTGGAAAGAAACATCATTTGGGACCAACCAAAGTGGCTGCTCAGATTTCCACTTCCTTTTCCTTGCAAACATCCCAGTTGGGTTCAGCACCTCAGGTCTGCAGATGGGCAGCTGGTGGAGAACTCACTGATTTCTCGGGCTGCCCGGCTCTCTGTGGTTGGAGCTCTGCAGAGACAGGAGGAGGCAGCTCGCCAGGAACAGACTAACTGGAGGTGGATTGGAGGGTCTCCCTATTGGGATTTGCTGAGGAAGTGGAAGGCAAGGTGATCAGTTGTTCTTGTAGAAGGGGTTAGATGTTGGAGGGCTGAGAAGGAAGCATGACGTGTTTGTCTTAAGAAATGGGAGAGTAAATGGACAAGTGTGTTGCTGGTAGCGTTCGGGGCCTCTCTGAGGTTAGTGAGCGTGGCTTTAAGTAGGTTGCCTTGTATTTGCTCTTCCCTGAGAGTCAAGGGCACAGGTCCTGCGGTCACATGCAGATAAGAAATGCTCCAGTAGCTCTTTCTCTGCCTTGGGATCCTTCTCAGTAAGGATGACTTTTCTCAGAAGCTCCACAGTAGACTTTTAATCATTGACAAGAACTTGGCAACACTTGACTCTGCACCTTCCCTCAGTGTGTGAGTCTGGGGCCTCCAAGAAGCAGATGCCTCGACAGGATGAGATAGGAAGGAAATTTATTTTGAGAAATGCCTGTGAGCGGGGAAAAATGGGAGTGGGAGCAGAGTGAGGCTGGAGAGCTGTCTGACTGCGGTGAGTGAAGGGGAGAGGGAAGGAGGGATGAGTGGACTTTCTTTGCAGGTTCAACCAGGCTGTAGAGGAGGTGCGAGCTGAGGTCGTGTTCCACTGGACTCCAGCCTCCGGGGAATGGGGACAGGCGGCCTTCATGGCCCTCCGTGCTCAGTTGCTGGCTGGGAGCAGCCCCAGGCAACTCTTGACCTGCATCTGGGGCTGCTGGCGGAGGAGGCTCTTTGCAGTTGTGAGTCTGAGCAGAACATTCTCACGGGTCTGACCCCTCCCCAGGCAAATGTGACCGCAGTGATTCATTTAGAAGAACCAGGGTTTATCTGAGACACACGAGGGAGGAATGTACCCTGGAACCAAGCTGAGTCTCTGTAGGATGGGAAGGGAAATGGCTGTTGGTAGGAGCAGCAAAATGAGTCTGTTACAATAAGGATCATCTCTTTCTGTAAGACATCTGGGTTGCATGCCTTGCTTTCTCTTCTGTTTTTTTTTTTTTTTCTTTCCTTCTTTTTTCTTTCTGGTAGTAATGGAGAGTATTTCCATTAGTATTTTACTTTGTTTCCAAAGGAAACAATTTCATTTTCTCTTAGGTTTCTTTGTTGAGCCAATTGTGCAGTTTACCTTTTCTTAGGGAAGTGTCTAATTCATCTAACTTTTCCAACTTAACTTTTCCAATGTAACCATAGTTTTCCCTTATTTAAAAAACTCCTCTGCACTTACGTAGGTCCCTTTCATTACTAAACTTGTTTATTGTTTCCGTGTCTAATTTTTATTATTGTTCGACCATATAAATATTGTCTCTGACACATCTAAGGACTAGATTTGAGTTTGGGTGATTCATTCAAAGGTTTTAAAGTTTTATTTATATAGGGCGGCACCTATGGCTCAGTGGTAGGGTGCCGGCCCCATATACCAAGGGTGGCAGGTTCAAACCTGGCCCGGGCCAAACTGCAACAAAAAAATAGCTGGGTGCCTATGGTCCCTGCTACTCCAGAGGCTGAGGCAGGAGAATTGCCTAAGCTCAAGAGCTGGAGGTTGCTGTGAGCAGTGAGGCCATGGCACTCTACCAAGGGTGATAAAGTAAGACTCTGTCTCAAAAAAATAAAAACAATAAAATTATGTATATAATTTTTAAATTTTATTTGGTTTATTTTCATGTTGTATTGTTCGCCTCTAGAGCTGAATTCTTAATTCATTTTATTTTCATTTTTTTCTCCTGGAGAGGTATTTAGGGCTATCAGTTTCCCTGTATAAAAGTTCTCAGTTTTATGGTAGGGTAGTTTATCAATCTTTAACTCTATACTTTTGGAAACCTTATTGTTTTACCTTTTAAATGGAGGGCTTTAATCTACTTAGAATTGATTTTTGTGTGTATTATAAAATCATATTTTTTCCTACTAACTACCCTTGACCCAGAGCCCTTAGGTGAAGAGCAGCCCTCTCTTTCCTGTCTTAAATCTAACATGTGGGTGCGTTACAGACTGTGCTCTGTTTGGTTGATCTGTTTGCCTAGCTGTGTCAGTACCATCCTGACTTATCTATCACCGCATTCAAATAAGTCTTAATACGTGGTCGCATAAAGTTCTTAAGATTTATTTGAAGATTGTCTTTGCTGCTCAACTGTGCTTTTCATTGGCAATATTGAAATCAGGTTGTCAGTTTTTATAAAAGTCTGCCGGATTTTGATTAAAATTGTATTAGCTCTATAGGTCAATTAGTTGAAAATTGACACTCTTAGAATACTGAATCTTCCAACCGAGAAGCATGACCTATTCACATATTTGTTTAGTTCTTTTAAAATTTCTCTCAATAGTGTTATGATGTTTGATGTATATGCTTTTCTCTACCTCATATTAAATTTATTTCCAGGTGTTTGTTGTTAGATGTTACTGTGGCTGGTATCTTTATTTTTTTCATTTTCTATTCACTGCTGGAGTCTAGAAGTACTGATTTTTGCATATGTTGTATTCTTCCTATCTTTACTTGTTAATATTTTGTGGATTCATTGGAATTGTGTACATACACAACTGCACGTCAGCAAATAGTGATAGATTTGTTTCTTCTCTTCCGGTCTTTATACGTGGTGTCTTCTATTTATTTTTTGCTATTTTTGTCCATTTGACATCTGGTGGTAGTGAGCAGAAGTGATGGCAGCTGATAGTATCTTTGTTATGCTTCTCATTCCAGGGACAAAGCTGTCTAATTCACCATCATATGTGAGGTTTGCTATAGAACTTTTTATAGATACATCTGATGACAGAAATTTCCTTCTTTTTTCTAGTTTGCTTCATTATCATATACAAGTATACTGTCTTATCAAATGCTTTTTCTGCATCTTTTGAGGAATCATGGTTTTCTTCTTTTTTTTTCTTTTTGAATATTCTAAGTCACATCAGCTTCTCAAATGTTAAATCAATTGTATCTTCCTGTAATAAGCCCCACTTGGTCATTATCCTTAGTATTTATTTTCTTATTTGTGAAAAGGTATATTCGTTCATATATCACTGGATATGATTTTTAAATTATTTTGTTTAGGATTTTTTATATTTATGTTCACAAGGGACTTTGTTTTCCTAGAATGCCTTTTTCAGGTCTTGGTGTTACTTTTATGCTTATTTTATTAATTAAAAAACAACTTGAGAGAGGTCCCCTCTTTTCTGATTCTCTGCAATAGTTTGCATACAAGTGCATTACTTCTTCTTTAAATGTTTGGAAATGTTTACCAGGAGATTTTAAGCATTATGCATTCCATGTCTTTGAAAAATAAAGACATTGTCCCTTGTCAGAATTTTTTTTTTCCTTTAGTACATTTATTAAGTATAAATTGGGTCTAGAGAATGGGGCAATAGCACTAAGGTGAGATGTAATGACAGTAACAGAAATCTACAGTTCTATTTATTAACTGAATTGTTGTCCACCATTACTCATTATCAATGAGTTTTGATTTGGGGGATATCTACAGGCACAGATACATTTTGGGAAAGAAAATTGATATTTAGATTCATTCCACCTCGTGACCTTGTAGGAGACTGATTTGTACTAGCTGGCTACTGCCTGTGACCTTATCTCCCTGAGAAGAGGGTGAATACTTTCCTCTCAGTGATGTATTCAGACCTGGATTCAACATACACAGAAGGAATATTTTAGAAGCCATTGGAAACAGAACTTCTGGATTTTAGACTCTTTCCTGCTATGGAACATATCTTGTTCAAGATCCGTAAAGTATCTGGCCATTTTTCTTCACGTACAGCAGTCTGATTATAAAAACAGAACAGATAAAATCATGCATAATATTGATTATGGCTGAAATGTGAGTAAATAAAAAGTATGAAACACTCAGGAAATTATTTCCAATAGGATATAAATACAAAATATTGCTTGTTTTTTTAATTTTTTTAATTATTTTTACATATACATGTGTTTATTAGGTTTCCACTTTTTGCCTTACAAAATTAAAAAGGTTTAAAATTTAACAACAATAACAATGTTTAAGATAAGGACTAGAAACAAAAACCTCGTAAAGAATGAATGAAGATAAATACGTTCAGAAAAGAAAACAGATGATTACTGCATCGAAATATTAAGCAATAATAATAATAATAATGCAAAGAAAGT
>CAUYRH010072798.1:0-53832 GCA_963574655.1 Perodicticus potto
GGGAACCATCAGTCTTTTCAGTTACAAAGAGTTATCAGCTACTTTCTCTCATTTAATAGTATTATGGTTACGTATGATGATGATGATGATTACATATTATCATTATTCTCTTTTACATGTAAGGAAACTGAGACTTAGAAATATTAAGTGCCACAGTCACAGTCACATAACTTGTGTCAGTCAAGATCTGAGTTAGGTTCTTTAAACTACAACTTCCTTGCCTTTTTGTACCCTCTTTTCAAAGTTCTATTAAGAAAGCCATTTGGGGCAACACAGGTGTGAAATGCTTTACTTTGTTCATAAGTTCCCTCTTTTTTCAATGACTTTCAAGTATATTAACTTTGAAATCTTCCTTTTACAAACCAATGGATGAAGGAGCCCAGTTCAGTGTAGCCCCTAAGATCCTACTTGCTCATTCATATATAAAATTTAAAGCATTTTGTTCCTCTTTGCCTTTAGAACTCAGCAATTGTACTCAAATCAACCCAAAGTGATTTTAATGAATTATCTCTTAAATCAGAACCAGTGCTAACATTTGATCAAATAAAAATGAGAATCCCAACCAAATGGGGAAAAAATCAGAGTGATGATAAACCTTTCTAATTTTAAAACATTACACACACATTGATTGGTGTAGTCAAGTTTATTATTCACCAACCACAAGTAGTATGTGAGAGAATATTCTACTATTTCTATAAACTCATAAATAACAACACAAATAGCAGAAGCTGCAAAAATACTTTACTGGGTTTAGTTACACAATCCATTCGTTTTAATTTTAAAAGAAAGCCAAGCTGTTTTTCTTAGCTGTATGCATTGCCAGTCAAAATGGCAGAAATGGGTTAGCTACACAGTTGTGACCATAAAAAAAAAAAAAAAAAACATAAAGAATATGTGCTTTATTGACTGTAGGAACTTGTGGAATGTGAACACTCAAAACAATGTGAATAATATGATGGCATTTCCAGGTATAAAATTCCTTCAATGTGTTTAAAAAAAAAAAAAACAGCATCATGAATTATATATGCTTTTTGAAGATTTCCTAAGATTCCTCTAAAGTCATGAAGGTAACATTACCTTCCATCTGCACACCTGTGTGGTACGTGTCACAGAAATCTAAACCCTCATCTGTTGCATACTCCATTCCTTCTTTCAATTTTTCTGCTTCTTTCATTTGGTCATCACTGATTGAGCAACTGCTGTATACCAAGCAGACATTGCAACTGTCTTATTTGGTCCAAGGACATACTGACCATTATATTGCTTATAATATCTTAAGAAAAGCTTTAAAGATGGGTTTTCTTTCATTGTTTCTTTAATACACCACCCTGTCTTCCTTTCTGATATTATGAACAAGAAATATATATGCTATTATCACACTAATACTGAAAAAGCACTACCTTTTTAGATCTCTGGCTTATGAATTTTTCAATAATTTCTTATTAAGAATTTGTTCTTTGTAGACATAGCAGTAAGATTTGGGAAAGGACATGGTATCATATTGAGCTGACTAATATTTGTGTGGCTTCATTTAAGAAAAATTGAACAAAATTTTTAATTAAAAAATGTAAAATTCCACCAGAATGGAATTTTGGAATTTTTCGTTTGGCGAGATAGCTTTTCTAAGTCTCCTATCTGTATATAAGTATTTTTGCCCTTATTGGCATAAGATTCGATCCTTTAAATTTGTTGACAAATTTTGAACATTTTCCTCACGTTCTTCTTTTTTTAATGATCCTTTGCATTATGGGGTCACTTCTAGGCAGGGAAACTAGGTAAGGTGTACCACGCTCTCTTATAAATAATATGGGCCTATTGCTAACTGAGGGTAAAGAGACAACATCCAATGTCCCTCATTTCAGTTTTGCGAAAGGGTTGGTTCTACTGATGTCTTCCTATCATGTCCTCCTTTGATGTTTTCTTCTTTGATAAGACTTAAAATGATTCTACTTGTTGTTAGACCATAGAACTCAGGAAAAATGGGAAGTACTCAGCCATTCTCCAAGGAAATATATTTTTCTACATCAATGATGCTCAAATTTTAGCAAGCATCAGAATTACCAGGAAGGCTTCTTAAAACACAGAGAGCTGGGCCCCACAACCAAAGTTTCTGATTCAGTAAGTATAGGGTGGAGGTTGAGAGTCTGCATTTCTAACAAGTTTCCAAGTGAGGCTGATGCCACTGATTCATTAACCACGTTTACATTAAACACTTGTCAGGTACAGTCAAGTTAAAAGCTAAAAAAATATTGTGACTTCTGTAAGACACAGAGAGAAGTTTAGACTTTGACTGGAGAAATTAAGTATAATGCCATGCAAAAAGCTCCGTATTAGAGGAATGTTACAGTGTTAGGGAAAACAGAAACCCAAGCACTAAACTTTCCTTGAAGACAGAAAGAGGAGAATAAAGAGAAACTTGGAGAATGGAAGGAAACTTTTACTAGATTCCCAGAAACACGATTTGCTGCTATATGGACTTAAACTTATTGTATTTCAAATCATGTGGTTGAGAACTGTCTTGCACAATATGGTAGCTACATGTGGCTATCGAGCCCTTGAATGTAGCCTGTACAAATTGAGATATGTTGTAAGTGTAATATACACATCAGGTTTCAAAGACTTAGTACAATATAGGATGTAAAGCATCTCATTATTTTTATGTTGCTTACACGTTAGAATGATAATATTTTTATATATTTGGTTAAATAAAAATGTCATAAAGAATTTCACTTTTTTTTATAGTTGTTTAAAATTGGGTATTTTTCTTGAAAATGAATGAAATGAGCCTATTACTTCAGCTACAACAATTGTGCCTACTAGAGCATTTAAAATTGCATATGTAGCTCTCTTTATATTTTTATTGGGTGGAATTAGCCTAGAAAGTTCTCAAATGTTGCATGCCTAGGGATCACCTACAGAGCTTGTTAAAATCCCCTAGAGATTCATTATTAGATGAGGCCTGCAATTCTGAATATCTATCAGTCTCCCAGGAGATGCTGTTTATCTGTGACCACATATAGAAATTATTTTTCAAGGCTCGATGCCTGTAGCATAGTGGTTATAGTACCAGCCACATACACTGCGGCTGGCAGGTTCGAGCCCAACCTGGGCCAGCTAAACAACAAAGACAACTGCAACAAAAAATAGCCAGGCATTGTGGTGGGCACCTGTAGTCCCAGCTACCTGGGAGGTTGAGGCAAGAGAATCTCTTAAGCCCAAGAGTCTGAGGTTGCCGTGAGCTATGACACCACAGCACTCTACCAAGGGCAACATAGTAAGACTATATTTGAAAAAAAAAAAAAAAAGAAAGAAAGAAATTATTTTTCAAACCACAGATTATAGAGGTAAAATATTTTTGCATCAAACATTGTCTGTAGCTTGAATACAAAATTGCCTTGCCCCTATACCACTATATTTCATAAATAAAACAATCACGTTATAAAACTCTTACGGATCTTTATAAGCTGGTCAATTCTTTTCAGTTAACAGATCTGTGTAGTACTAAACAATAGTTCTAGTGAATGGGAATCCTCTACTTTGGGGAATGTAAATAAGGGATCCACATTTATCCTCAAATATGGCAATAACATGTAGGAAAACTACTCTAACACATTCTAAATTATAAGTCACTCTTTTAAAAAGATTTCAACTATAATACCTAGTCTGATGTGCCCATGGCAGGAGTTTTTTAAAAGCTAATGGTAAAGGAAATGAAAAGAGGAAAAAAGAATGTGTTTGTTTTTGAAAAGGTTAGGTCACAGAAGGATTTGTTGATATTAACAATAGAATGACCCGTGAAAAAAGGACAATTAAGTTCTAAAAAAAAAACCATCTTTTCAGTAAAGAGAGAACAATCATTTGTGCTTAACCTGAACTGGTTAGAAAAAAATAAAGGAAGTGAACAAGACTCATCAAGAATTGAAGAAGGATAGTGTAAATCTAAATGGCAAGATAGTGACCACCCTTAAAGGACGCTGGGGTCAAAGTTCACTGTCAAGTTTAAGAACATTTGGTTTTCAGTGTTTATGCAGCTACCTGTACTTTGTTCAAGAGGAATGATACAGAAATTGCTCAGGTAACCTTGAAAGTAGCATGGACCAGATATTCCAGTCTGTCCTTCTCACCCCAAAAGAAGAATAGTCTGGTTTTCAAGGACATTCTCTATTTAAAAAAAAAAAAAAAAGGAATTAAGATATGTAGGATTATGGGGAGGAAAATGAATGATGTATGGAGTGTGATGACAAAGAAATATGACGTACGAAATGAGAATGAAGGCATCAGGAATCAAAACAGTGAAATGAGTTTAAGAGCATAAAAGGCATATTGTTTTTTCAGATATTTTTTAAAGCAAACCCGAATCATTATGAAGTATCAGTTAGGTTACTTAATTGCTTGATCTTTATGAACTACTTAATTTCTAATTTGTTTTAATCAGGAACTATTTTTTTGCTAGCTATTATATTACAATAATACATATGTGTGTCATTACTGATTTTAAAAATGGAATCACGAAATGTGATTAAACAGCAAATTTATTTATGCATGCATTTATTTTAGTTTTCTGGTATTTCTAATTCCTTTCTAGAAAGACATATATATATAGTTCCAGGCATTTAAATTTGCTGTAATCCTCATGTTTTCTTGGCCTTCTTTATTCTGCAGCTGACATTTGCCCTCGCCTCCAATTTCTCCCTGCTTTATTCTTTGTTCTGTGAAGTGTTCTTCTCTCTCCAGTCTGACCTCCCTCCTTCCCTGGAGTTTGACCCCGCCCCAGCCTTTCTTCTGCATTTGTTTGCGCTGCTTGTTTTCTTCGTGGCCTCTCCCACTGCCCTGCTGGGCTGCGTGTGAAACGCTCCCCAGCAGCTGTTCACAGTTCCCATGCTACGTCATGCCCAGCATTCAAAGAGCCGCTGTTCTCACAAGGCCACCAGCAAGACTCCCCCACGCCTCCTTCACTACACATTCCTCTAGAAAGTAGAAAGAATCCCCTTTCAGGCCATATGAAAAACTGCCTGTTCAAGCCAGCTCTGTAGAGAGGACTGCCAACTAGCTTATGAAATTCAGAAATGCTATTTTTTAATGGTAAATGTCATAACATGCATTTCAAATCGCTATAGTTTATCTCAATGCCTCTTTATTTATATAAATTCTATAATGTCCTTAAAAGAAGGACATTATCATTATGATATAAATGCTCCCATCACTTAATATATGAATTAATGTACTAAGTTAGATATGTGGGCAGAAATAGAATAAATTAGAAAATGACTATTAAAAATTCAGCCTTTACACATCATCAGACTTGATTCAGACAGTGCAGTTGCACGATATAGATTTGAGAGTTGATTTTACTGAGCATTGTGCATTACTGAGATTAAGAGCAAGTGCTTATCTAGCACATACTGCATGCCACTCACTTACACATGTACTAAGGCTTTTAAGCCTCACAACCCTATGAAGTAGATCCTATTTTTGTCCTCATTTTGCAGATGAGGAAAATGAAGAACCAGTGAGTTAGGTGACTTGCCTGTGGTCATATAGCTGGTAGGATGTGAATCCAGGCAGTCTAGCTGGGGAATCTGTCAGAACCAACTATGCAATACCACTCCTCAATATAAACTGGAATTGACATGACAACATTCCTTCTTCATTTACAATTCAGCCCTTTAAATAAAAAGAATCACTTCCCCCTCACTTTTATTCATTTGTCAAGAATTACCTGGACCAAAAGTTGAAGAAGTATAGATTTAAAGTAGAATGGTCAGAGCCAGGTCCAGGCCTATAATCTTAGCACTCTCAGAGTCCAAGGTGGGAGGATTCCTTGAGGTCAGGAGTTCAAAACCAGCTTGAGCAAGAGCAAGACCCTATCTCTACTAAAAATGCAAAATTAGCCTGGTATTGTGGCAGGCGCTTGTAGTCCCAACTACTCAAGACACTGAGGTAGGTGGATCACTTGAGCCCAGGAGTTTGAGGTTGCTGTGAGCTAGGGTAGCCCAGGTGACAGAGTGATACTCTGTCTCCAAAAGAAAAAACCAAAGCAGTAGGATTCTATGAACCTTGGGCTACCATCTCAGGGATAGTCTGTTTAACCCAGAGCTTGCATCACTCAAAAGTCAAAAACTAAGACTACTCTTCTGCAGGACCAGGATAGTTTAATCCTCAAACTCTTCTTGAAGTAAGCAGAAATAGTCATTCCGTCATCCACTTGATAAATGTTTTTTCTTGCATCTACTCTTTGCCGAACTCTGTGCTACATAGAAATACAGTCATAGAAAAACTCTTTCTGCCCCCCATGAAGGTTATAGTTTCTTGAGAAATAAATACATTAATTTTAACAATTCCCCGTATAATAATTACAAATTACGGTAAGTGTCAGGAAGAAAAATGCAAAGTACTACCGGAGTATATAGTGAGGACTTAAGCTAGTGGTGTGTGTGTGGGTTATTAGTGGGAGGCAGGAAAAGAGTGATCAGGAAGCCTTCCCAGGGAAAATGGCCTTTGACTAGAAACCTAAAGGATAAGGACAAATTACCTGAGCGACTTTTCCATTCGTCTATAGCTTTTAATTGCAAATGGCTGGAAGCTTGGGACTAACAAACTAAACAAAGTAGTAAAATTCCAGTATTTAAATTTGATAACTAGGGATCATTCAAAGTAGTGGACTGCAGAGTTAATGTATAATTAAATCACACCTAGGGAAGATATCCTATCCTTATCACAGGGAGCTCCTGTTCGCTTTCTTCACGGTACTTGTGAAAACCTATAGCTATGTGTTCAGTGACTTGTTTGTTGAAAGTTTATTTCCCTCATCTGAAAGTCAGCCCCATGAGGGCAGAGGCCCTCAAGACCATATCTACTAACATTTAGCAGTGTCTTTTAAATAGTAGGCTATCAGTAAAGATTTCTTAAATATAAATGCATGAAACTAAGTAAAAATGTTATTGAAAACTATAATATTAAACAGAAAGTTATAATAGAGGGGAAACAATTAGGAAACAAGACTGTAATTTCTGGCTTGGCGCCTGTAGTGCAATGGTTAGGGCACCAGCCACATACACTGGGGCTTGCAGGATTGAATGTAGCCCAGGCTTGCTAAACAACAATGACAACTACTACTACTACTACTACAACAACAACAAAAATACCCTGGCGTTGTGGCAGGTGCATGTAGTCCCGGCTACTTGAGAGGCTGAGGCAAGAGATCTGCTTAAGCCCAAGAGTTGGAGGTTGCTGTGAGCTGTGACGCTACAGCGCTCTATAGAGGGACACATAGTGAGACTCTGTCTCAAAAAAAAAAACCTGTAATTTCTGAAAAAATAGTACTCCTGTCTAAATCTGCAGCTTCATGAGGTTAACCACTACTTCAATAATTTTCTAAAACTTCCACGAAAAAATATAACTGATCAAAAATTAAATATGCATCCTTGGTGGTGAACATGATTCACCAATATGCTAGACTTTTATTTATCAATAATTAATAACGTATGCTCAGAAAGACATGGAGTATACTTTAAGTTACCTTTGGAGGAAAATGAAATTAATAGCTACCTTCCCCTCCCCTTTTATAACAGCTTTCTTGAGGTATAATTAATGTATACTTTTTTTAAATGTGCAATTTGGTAAGTTTTTTAATTTTAGTTTTGATAGTTTGACATATTCACATACCTGAGAAACCATCATCACATTCAATATATTGACCATATCCATTACCCACATTTCCTTGTGTCCTTGGTGATCCCTCTCTTCTGTCCCTCCCTTGTATCTGGACAACCACTGATCTATTTCTATTCCTGTAAATGAGTTTTGTATTGTCTAGTATCATATGAACGGGATATACAATATGTATTATTCTTTTGTGCAGTTTCTTTCAGTCAGCGTAATTATTGTGAGATCCATCCAGATCTCATTGCATTTATCATCGTTTGTTTATTGCTGAGTAGTATTCCATTGTATGGATATACCCTGATTTATCCATTTTCTATGTAATAAACCTTTAGATTGTTTCCAGTTTGGGGTGATTACAAATAAAACTATTATAAATGTTCATGTACAAGTCTTTCTATGGTTATATACTTCCATTTCTCTTGCGTAAATGCCTAGGAGAGGGACAGCTACATTGTATATGGTAGGTTGTGTGTTTAACTTAAGAAACCACCAAATTGGTTTCCAAAACACTAACCCTAACCCTTTTACATTTCCACCAGCAGTGTATGAGAGTTCCACTTCCTCCACATCTTCCCCCAAATTTGACATGGTCAATCATTTTAATTTTAGCCATCTTAATAGGTTCATAGTAGTATCTCATTGTGGTTTTAATTTTCATTTCCCTGATGACTAATATATAGTAGCTCAAACCTTATTATTATTATTGTTGTTGTTGGCATGGTATAACTTTTTTTATCCTTTTACTTTTAACCTATTTGTACCTTTATATTTAATGTGCATTTCTTATAGGCAACATACTGTTGGAGCTTGCTTTTTTAGAATCCAATTTGACAATCTGTTTTAATTGGGAATATGTAGACCATTTTACATTTAATGTGATTACTTAGATGGTTAGATGTAAGTCTGTTATCAAGCTATTTGTTTTCTCTTTGCCCCATCTGTTCTCTCTGCTTTTTCCTCTTTTTCTACCTTCTTTTAAATTAATTGAGTACTTTCTATGGTTCCGTTTTACATGCTGTCTCTTATGTTGGCATATTAGCTATAGCTCTTTGTTTTGTATTTTAGTCATTGTTTTAAGGTTTAAAGCAGGGGTGTCCAAACTTTTTTTTTTTCTCTGCCACACATTAGAAGGATAAGAGTTGTCTTGGGCCACACATGGTAAATACAGAAACACTAATGAAAGCTGATCAGCAGGAAAAAAAAATTATATGCATACTTTTCATAATATCTGATACCACAGATAAGCAAAAAAAATCTTCACAAAATCAGCAAGGGGCCTGTGGGCCCACAGGTCAGACGCCACTGGCTTAGAGTATACATCTTTAACTTTTCAAAATGTACCTTGAAGTAGTATTAGGAAAGATGGCCTGTTTAAGTTGTTATGACCCATTGATTCAGAGGACCTTAGTTCTGAAAGTCCAGAATTCAAACCCTTGATTTTACAAAGATGACACATGATGTCATAGTTTATACACCCAGTTAATTGTAGAACCAAGACTCAAAACTTGCTTTCTATTCTTTTCACATACCTTTTAGTTTTATTCTAAAAAGCATGTTCTTCATTCTAAATAGTCCATATGGTAAATATTTTTTTTTGAGACACAGTCTCACTTTGTGGGCCTCAGTAGAGTGCTGTGGCATCATAGCTCACAGCAGCCTCAAACTCTTGGGCACAAGTGATCCTCTTTCCTCAGCCTCCCAAGCACGTGGGACTATAAGCACCCACCACAACACCTAGCTATTTTTTAGAAACAGGGGTCTCGCTCTTGCTCAGACTGGTCTTGAACCCCTGTGCTCAATCTACCCGCCTTGGCCTCCCAGAGTGCTGGGAGTACAGGCGTGAGCCACCCGCCTGGCCTCTAAGCCATTTTTAAAAGGGAATTACTTAACCAATCCCAACTCTCTTGCAAGGTCCATGTGAAACAATGAGAGAATATCTGTGAAAGTACCTTAAAAACTACTAAATGCGATTAAAATGTTAAGTTTTATTATTGTAACTACAGTTGATCCCTACGAAACCTTTCTAAACTTTCTCACATTTCTGAACTTGATTACAGAGCATCTTTTCTAATCCATTTGTTCTTCCTTTATCAGAAGAATTTAGTCTTTTCTGCCCTGCTGGGTTGGAAGAAGAGAACTCTCTTCTTTTTTATTCTCTATTGATATTTCATTGTATTATACATCTAATGGGTTCACACTAAATACATGTTGAATAGAATGAAACCGAATTGCTTTGTAGATATCTGAGAAAAAACATTCTGATCTTCAGAAAGAAAGGCTGCTTTCAAAGATTATATATGGTTGCTCTCAATATTGTATATTTACAATGAAAATATTTTACTTTGTCTTATATTCAACTGATGCATCCTTTTGTTGAAATTGAACAGGCTTCCAGCTTAGTTTAATAATTTCTACCAACAGCTGCCTGTACTGGCAGGGAAAGAAAAAAGAGAGCATAGTCATGAACTTCAGATTCCACCCTCCTACTTTTGGCATTCCTTTCCTTTAAATTATAGCTTACACTTCCTTCATTATCTCAGTTTAATTTAGTCTTTCTAAATATTCACCTTTGTTTCCATCAATAAATATTTATTACACTACCTCTTAATCTGCTTTGTTTTTATAATACAGAAAACTCGTGTGGGTGAATTATTACCTGTGACACTTAAGAAATAGAACAAGATTATGAATTGCTTCAAACAAGTCAGGACCCCCATTTCTTAGGGCTACTTTTCCCATCAACCACTTAAACTTTAGGGGCAATAAAGTTACTCTTGGGGTTACAGCTATCATGGCTATGCCATATATGGGAATTCTAATGTTAGCCTCTTTGAATTAAGTACATGCGTCTCAATGTATTCTCGTGCTGCACAGAATTTTCTTTTCAGATTCTCTTTTTCCTTTGATGGAAGTTACTTGCTGCCTGTCTGCTGAGTGTCCTCTGTTAAACCCTCTCTTCGTAGGTGGTGGCCCCTTTGCTGCTAGACAAATTAGTCGCTGATCCTTGTCACTGCAGCTTCCTTTCCAGCCTTTTCTGCTCCTACACTGAGCATAAAAATTCTCTGCTAGTAGTCAGAATCTATCTCTTGGGAAGTAGGACAAGTTGCCCTCTGTCCCCAAGAGAGTACTGTTTAATTCCCAGGTGTGGTGGAGACGCTATTGTTTCCCTTTCCCCGAATCTCCACCCTCTCCCTTGCTGGCACTGACTCATGCCCCTTCCACGTGACCATGTGCATCCAGGAGGCCCTAGCCCAAGGGTATGAATACTGATAGTCTTCAGCTATTTCATGGGGGTCTGGTGGTCCTGGTCTACTTGTCAGTGGACATGGGCATCTTCTGCAATCTCAGGCAATAAGATACAAAGGGACATCAGCTAAGGGAACTGAGAAAGGTTTTCCTCATTTAGAGAAGTAAACAGACCTCCTTCTGGGCATTGTACCTTTCCTCTACCTGGAATATGTTCCTCCAGAGGTCCTTGTGACTAACTTTCACTTCCTTTAGATCTTGCTCAAATCTGAACTTCTTAAAGAAACTTCCTTGAAGATCGACCACTCTATTTAAACAGCAGCCTTCCCGCTCCCTCTTGCCAGCCATCTCCATCCACTTCCCTTACCTTTGTAAAGTAGCCCTTAGGAGTCCTTCCTCTCTCCCAGGAATAATGTCTTCAGCTAATTGAGCCTTATGTCATCCCATCCCACACGGAATCCAACTGGCCCTGTACAGTGAATGAATTGAAGGCAGCAGAACTGGTCCTGCAAGAAATCAGAAGCTAGATCAGAAGTTTTGCACGTTCTGTTTTGATGCCTTGGAATGCTTGCAGTCCCGCTACTCTAAGGCCACTGTGCTAGCCACATGGAAATGCCACATACCTAAGCTGGACACACGGAGAAACCACACGGAAAGACAGAAGTGTCTGGCCGCCTCCAGTCATTGCCTGGATAGCCCTAGCCATCCCAAGTGAGGCACCAGATGTGTGAGTGAAAAAACCGCCTGGGACGACCATCCCAGTGGAGCCTTTACATCATTCTAGCTTTAGCTGCCAGCTGACTGCAAACACATGAAAGACCCCAAGCAAGAAACACCCAGCTGAGCACAGTCACAGAAGCCTGAGCAATCGTGATAAATTATTAGTGTTAGCCAAAAAGTTTTAGGATGAGATGTTATACAACAGAAGAAACAGCTGTCCTGTTTTTCTTTTTTTTTTCTTTCCATAACTCCTAGTACACAATTAATGTTTAATACGCTTTTTTAAAATTTTGTTTTTATTAAATCATAGCTGTGTACATTAATGCATTTATGGGGTGCACTGTGCTGGTTTTATATACAATTTCAAATACTTACAACAAACTGGTTAACATAGCCTTCACCACACTTTCTTAATTATTGTGTTAAAACATTTATACTCTATATTTAGTAGATTTGACATGTACCCTTGTAGAATGTACCATAGTATTGTTCCATTTAAAATTCTTCCTTTTTAAGGAATAGGTAAACATATTTATTGGCAACAGCTGCACTGGATTTGGTGGCATCGTATTTCGTCTGAATGCAGCTATTCAGAAAAAATTCAGTGACTGTGTATTTTAAAAAGCTATTCTGTGCATGACATTTTAATATATGTTAAATATACAGCTAAGTTTCTTATTAGATTTTCCTAAGCCCATAAACACTCATACAAATGTGCAGGTGGTATCCTGCTCATTTTTTCTTTCATGTCTTTATGCCTTTTGGGGGGAGAGGGTAAGCATATTTTTGTTTAAATGTCTGCTATTATATGAGTTTATCAGTAGATTAAGATATGCAAATATTTTGAATATGGCATTTGGCATTACCTTCTTACTGAATCAAAAAGTGAATTAAGCTACAGTTCTCTACTTGTTTATTTTAACCCTTCTCCCTTTCCCCCCAAATATAGGAAGTTGGAAATGTCCTACTATTTTTTTTTTTAATTCCCATTTCCTGCTCCCATTTAATCCGTATTAGGGAACCATTAAAAAGTGCATCTTCACTGCCCAGCATGAGCAAGAGCCCTGCTAGGCCTCAGTGTTCAGATTTAATGGTGTGACACCCAGTTATCTGCTCCGTCTGCTCGCTTTTGGCTTAAGTGCATCTGATTTGGTGCATTAGAACACGATGATGCCAACTCTGTCTATGGACAGAAGTTTTCTCTGTTTCCTCAGGTTTGATCTACTTTATAACAATCATACCATTCATAAGCCGCGGACATGAAACCCTGCAGAAACCTCTCTGTGGGACCGAAAAGGTCAATTGAAACTAGCAGCCAGTTTGCTTCATGAAGTTCTAGCAGCAAATTCTGTCTGCTGGTATTTGGGGAGACAAAAACCCAAAGAGAAGGGGTCATTTTAAAATAGAACAGCTTCTCTGTGCTTCGACTCCTTCTCATCACTAACCTCTGAATGGCCTCTTGCCAAAACCAACCAAGTGTGGCTTCTTCACTTGAAAGCCATCTGCAGTGACACAGCAGCCTTCAGGGAAGGTCACTGAGTGGACAGTTGTCCACACAGCCTGTTGCTTAGTGAGCCTGAAAGTGCTGCTTCATCCCTCCCTAAGCTGCAGCACAGAACCGGCAGGTGCAGGTGAGTCTTAGCACCTGCAGTACGTGTTAGAGGCAGAGACACAAAGGCTGGTGTCCCATGGTAAGTATCAGACCAGACCCCTCGGGGTAGTGAGTACAGCTGAGGCAGGAGGCTCAAGCCGGTGGACGCTGGTCACTCAAGCTTACCCAGGGCCAGGAGATCTGGGAACCACAGTGGAAAGAAGCCTGGACTGGAGAAAGAACTGGAAGACCAAGTCAGGTCAATATATGAAATCAGGAAGATTTAATTGAACTCGTAACAACAAGAAAAGGCAAATCAAAACAAGGAGGCCTGGGAAAAACAGGCGAGAGTTGTTGGAAGAGCCAGGGAATGATTGGGGGAAGGTTCTCTCTGGAGGCTGGAAATTGAGGCTTCTGGTCACTTCCTGCCAATGTTAAAGGGCCCCCTTTCAGGACACACAAGAAATAATATGGGCCCCAGAATCAGAATGAGAAAAATTCAGTCTGACCAGAACTTGTGGCTCAAGATTCGTTTCAGATATTTTTTCTAGTTGAAAATTAAATCCGATATGTCTAACAAAGTAAAAGGATACTTTTAAACCAGCTGTCCTGGTGTTATCAGGAAAAGTTTACAGGAAACAGTTATGAGTGTTTGTCAATATGACAAATTAACTCTATTTGCAAATTGAGAATTTTAAGCACCAAAAAAACTACAGGGGTAAAATGCTTTATTCATTGTAATGATACTTAAATTTATCCACAAGGTAGCCTTAATTTATTAGACTTTGTCTTGTGAAACTGTGGAAACTTCTTCGTGGTATAGGTATAGTAATGGTCTTATCTGGAAGTGTAACTAGTATAGGTTTTTTCAACTAGACCGCAAGAAAGGAAAGTCTAACCTGTGTTGTCTGGGTTATGTAGATCTACTTTTTAGTAGTCCACCATTCATGATTCCACATGATTTATCTAAACCTCTGCAAAGGGGAAAAATACACAGACACACACGAGAGGGGAGGAATTTATTGTTAATAATAAATAGGGGCTTTTGTTGCTAAAGTTTACTATATTTACTATAACATGGTTTGTTTCCTCTGTTTCTGTTTTTGCAGAAACCTAATGCTAGCCTGGAACCTGATTACCAGCCCTTGGTCTTAAAGAACATTTCCACCTTGCCCGTGACCATGTTGCTGTCAACCTCTGGACCCTTCTATGTATGTGACACTGATAAATCCCTGCTGCCCGCATCTTCTCAGGTACCTTGACAGGGGGGCTGTCCTAACAAGCTCCTCGGGGTGTATATGACAAAGGAAGAGAATGATAATAATCTGCCACCTAACTTGAGTTCAGAAAAACATGAAAAATCCAAAGAAAACAAACAGAAAAGACTGCAGAACATTTAAAAATGAGTAATAAATAAACAAATTCCGATCAGTAGAAGCTATCATTAATAGAGTGAGAACTTCCAACTCATTATGATAACCCTTTCACTCCTGCCCAATGTATGGAAAGCAGTGGCTTCCTACTAATGACAGTAAAGATTTTTCTCTCTTCTCTCAAATCAAACCACAACTCCATACATAAGAAAAGAAATACTGAGGCTAGTCCCCAAAGCAGCAAGCCCTCCTCCAAACGGTAAGAAATCTGAACCAAGCTGAGAGAGGCAGGGAGTTCACCCCCGCCACCAGTCAGGGTGATGCAGTGTTCTCTAAACATTCTGCAAAGTTTCCCCATGATCCTTTGCTGAGAGTAAGGACGCCAGTGGAAACAGTTGGGCCATAGGCCAGTGACACTGCAGAGCTGTAGGAGGGAACATTAAAGGAGAAACCACACCATTTTGCTCAGACTCCCGCTCTGCTCTAGAGAGACAGCTAATGGAGAAGTGGGAGGAAAAGGAAAAGGGGAAGGCAGCAAACGTGAGATCTCAGAGGAGGGAGCCTGTGACATTTGCTGTGAACCACACTCAGAGAGACGGATCTTTGGGGGAAGGTAGCGAGAGGGCACTTGGGAAGAAGGTGTCTAGACAGTACCAAAGAGAAGGCTGTAAAGCATCCTGTCACAGTCACCTGCCCCTCCCCACAGATTGAGTGGGTCTCATTCAAGGACAAGCTAAGGTCTTTGAACTGAGAAAGAGAAAGAGAGAATGGTCATAAGTAAGAGGCAGATGGAAACATACCCAAGGAAGAAGACCCAAGACACAAACATGTAGATCGCTACAGTCTCAAAGAAATTAGACAATTTGACCTGTCTTTATAAAGAGCGTAAGGAGGAGATGTGAGTGTTAACAGAGAGGAAAAGTGAACTCACAGAGCTCAGGAAAACAAGTGGATGGGAAAATGAAGATTCAGACATGAGCACCTTTCTCAGCCTGGGCAGTAGACTAGACCTATTCCTGTCCCGCCTGAGTTCTCAATAAGATAAAAGTAGAAATTTTCAAAAGAGAAAGAACCCAGAGAATTAAAATAAAAGGGAAGGAGGATGAAGGGAACCAAATAATGAGAATGTAAGCTAACTTCTGGAAGACAGAATAAGAAAATGAGGATTGGAGTGAGCTGACCAAAAGGCACAAAAGTCTACATTCCAGAAAATGTTCCAATAAAGTTGTAAAAGATTAAAAAGTTGTTCTTCCCAGTGAGCTCTGTAATAGCTCTGGGTTCAGAAGGAGCAACTCTGAGAAGGTTGAAAATAGAGCTGTTTTATGTATACTGTATCTCACCCAGAAAGCATGGACAGCTGGCTTTTATCCCAAAGCAAAAATAATACTCTTCTCAAAGAAATTTGTCAAAATATCTGGGGAAATCTAATGCTTCTAGTGTTGTCAGTGATGGTACCCTGAAATAAGCCCTCCTTATTTTCATTCTGGTATTGGGGTGTGTCCAAACAAACAGTTCAGTAGACTAAACCTACTGTGAGAATGGAGAAATGGTGGCCTCTGAATTGAGGGGTGAGCAGGCTGAATCAGAAGTTACTGTTTCTTGATAATTCTTATAGTACAATTTCACTTTTTAAATAGTATTTGTGTCTATAATTTTAATAAGACCACACACATATAATTTAGAAAATAAAGAACTTCTACAAATCCACAAGGCAAATATGAACCAAATGGAAAATTAGGCAAAAGAAATGAACAGAGAGTTCACAGAAGGGAAAATAAAATGACTTCTAAACATCCTATCAGAGGAAATACAAGTTAAAATTACTATGAAATACATTTTCGTAACCTATCAGATTGGCAACAATGAAAAGGTTGGTAGTGCTATGTGTCTGGGAGGGTATGTGGAATCAGGTGGTCTCCTACCATGCTGGGTGGAACACATTGGAAGGCAAAATAACAGTAGCTATCAAGATTTTAAATATCCACACTCTTTGACCTAGTAATCCCACTCCTAGGAATTAATCCTATAGACAGAGACGCAGTATACAAGATGACATGTGTACAGGATAATCATTGTGGTATTGATTATAAGAGCAAAAGATGGGAACCAATATCTGTCAATAGGAAATTGGCTAAGTAAATGATGGTAGAATCATAGGATGGGATGAAATGCTGCGATTAGAGAGAATGAAGCAGTTCCATATCCAATGATTCTGCAGCGAGAAATCATATGCAGTGCGAAAAGGAAAATGCCGAACAGTGTGTGTGTGGTATGCCATCATGTGTGTGAAAAGTTAAATAATACATATACAGATGTGACCCCATGTCCATAGAATGAATCTACAATAATACACAAGACACTTTTTGGCTGCCTCGGTGGTGGAGGGGAATTAGTTGGCTTAGCTAAGAAGTGGGGAAAAGGGCACAGGATGACTGGCCTTTTCATTATTCTATCTATTCTCAATATAAATGAAATATTTTTAGAAGATTTTTAGAAATAAAGCCACAACCTTATCCTGGGACAAAATAATACAGAACATTCAACAATGAAACTTATCTTAGTGAAGTTATAAGACTTTACTGATAACCAAAAGAAGAGACCTTTCAAGGGATGATTTTAGAGTTTAGACTAACCTCAGACTTTTCCACAGTAACACTTAATACCATATGACAGCCGCAGAGCAATGACTTCAGGGTACTGAGGGAAAGAAAGAGTCAGCCAAGAATTTTATAACCAGCCAAAGTATCCTTTGAGTATAACAGTAATAGACAGGCCCTCTCAGGACACAAGGAAACTTTGAGTATGACCTTCATGCACCCTTGAAAAACTAATTTGCCAGTGAAATACAGCCTTCTAGAAGAATCAAATAAGGTGCTTGGGAATGAAAAAACTGCCAGAAACAGACTTCTAGGAGGACTCAGTCCATTTAATTACGTAACTGAGACTACACAGCTTTGGCAGTCAACATTTCAGAGCAAATTGTTTTAAACGTCGGCCTTTTAAACCTCACCATTGCCAAAAAACTTGGGAGGTAGGGGAAACATAAGTGTGCTAGTTTCACCCCCTTTCACAACCAGGTGTCAAAGAAATCATCCAAAGTTAAAACTGCTTTATGTTTACCTATCTTGTTTCTTGGCTGCAAGAGGAAAGTGGTAATAATTAGGGCACTGTTCTGAAACACCTTACCCCTGTAATTACTCGTTATACCCTCTTAAGAAGTGGTAGGTACCATTATTATCCTTATTTTACAGATGGAGAAACTGAGGCCCTGTATTTTGCTCAAGGTCTCATACAACTAATAATGGGCAGAACCAAGATTTAGACCCAAGCAGTCTTGCTTCAGAGTCCTTAACCTTAAGAATTAGTATCCCTGGCTTGGTGCCTGTGGCTCAACGGGCTAAGGCGCCAGCCACGTACACCTGAGCTGGCGGGTTCGAATCCAGCCCGGGCCCGCCAAACAACAATGACAGCTACAACAAAAAAAAAATGGCCGGGCGTTGTGGCAGGCACCTGAGGTCCCAGCTACTTGGGAGGCAAAGGCAAGAGACTCTCTTGAGCCCAGGAATTGGAGGTTGCTGTGAGCTGTGATGCCACAGCACTCTATCCAGGGTGACAGCTTGAGGCTCTGTCTCAAAAAAAAAAAAAAAAAAAAAAAAGAATTAGTATCCCTTTATGTAAGAAAAACTTCTTCCGGATTCTTTTTTGAGAAAAGGTTTAAACATGCTATTTTTTAGAAAATCGTATAGTTATTTTTTAAAAATTCTATTTTCCCTCTATCATGTCTGGACTAACATTTCCCAAATATTAACTCTGAGAAATAATATACGGTGAAATTTTGGATGACTTTCTAATTTCTTCTTTGTACTTTTATGTATAATATACATTTTTGTATCATTTCTACAAAACAACAAAGTCATTCCCCTGGGGGGAAAAATTTAAGTCAGTCTTCAAAACATTTAAACCCCAGACCTCGTGATACCAGTGCTGTGGACACCGCAGTCCACACACATGGGCTCTAAACGGTGCCCAGCCCCATGTGCTAGTGATAAAGTCAAAGGACAGGTGGCTGGCCTGGCTTTGAAGTGGGGTGAGGCCTCCTGAAGAGCCATGACTTTCTCTGACTGTTGAAGCCGGTGATTGGCTTTATCAGCTACACTCATCTCACCCTTTCCTACTGGAAAGACGGGGTGCGCCGTTAGCAGGGCCCTTCTGTGTGTTCTCTGTGCATTCTTCCCCACTGCCTCCGGGCACTTGCTGCAAAACCATGAGGTGGCTTTCTTGCCCCTTAAGTGAAATGAGCAGTGCCTAAAAAAACTAACTCATAGCCAGCCTTTCCATGGGAAGGTGTTACTGCGGACACTGGCTTCAAAGAACACATGGGGATTTGAGTCAAAGAGAGAAAAGAACAAATAAAATCTCCCGAACAAACTTGTACAGCTCTAGGCCGTCATTTTAAGTTGAATAGAAAAGAACGAAAAGTAGATAACACTGTGCTCAAGAGTGAGGACCGCAGACGTTAGAAAAGAAATTAAATCACCTAATCTGTCCCTTTCTGGGTCACCCTCTACAGACACACACACCCCAGTATTTTAAAATACCTTTTAAAAGTTTTCTTAAGCAAAGAACTTTTCCCATGTGTCTAGGAAGAGCTTTTCATAATCTTATTTATTTTCGGTTAAGAGTATTTCATAACAGTTATTTATTGTAGACGCCCCTTTCACCACTCCTCAATTCTTATTACCCCACATATGGCTCTTCTCACAATCTCTTCCTTCAAATAATTCCTCTCCAGGTTCTCCTTGCTTTCACTTTCAACTAATCAAACATGCATAGATATATGAATATCTATACTTATATGTACTAGCTGTCTAATTATGCATGTGGGTATATGTGTACTTTATACTAATATGTATGTGTGTGTATATCTGTGTGTATGTAAATATATGTAAATGACTTTGGTGGTTCTGTTTCATGTGTCAGGTTGGAAATGCATAGTGCAAAAGCTGGTGATTCCCTATTATCTCATTTGTCTGTAGCCTATTAAACTGGACCTTGATGAAGAAAAAAACCTGCTGATCAAGTTCGACCCTTCCTACAAAAGCGATTTGAATAACTGGGTGGCAGAAGAAATTCTAGCCATTAAGTATATAGAACACCCTCAGGTAGACAGCCTGACCTTGCGGGGAGAGGTGAATTACCCCAACCTCTGTTTTGAGACGATGGAGGTGGATTTCGGCTGTATCCTGAATGACACCGAGGTCATCCGCTATGTTAAAATCACCAACTGCAGCCCCTTGGTCGTGAAGTTCCGCTGGTTCTTCTTGGTAAACGATGAGGGAAATCAGATAAGGTACGGAAATCTTGCAAAACTCTGCTGTCCGTTTATTTTCCCTTTTAGGCTTTGCACTGGGTTTCGTGTATTCTTCACTCTGGTCATTTGTGAGTATTTTTAGATATGACAACTAATTACTGACAGAAGTAACAAGGAGTTTAAAAATCGTGGCCCATCCTAGATTTCCAAACAGGACAAGTGTATAAAACATCCTTGAAAGCTTAGTCACTACCAAATTAACAAAGCAGTATCTATAAGTCTGCCTTAATTTTGAATCTAGTAGTAAGATCATTATAAATTTAGCACCACAAAAATGAAGTCTTTGTAGAGTTTCTTCAAATGACGATTTTACTGTGGTAAGAACACGTAACAAGAGAGAGATCTACCCTCTTAACACCAAGTGTACCCTGCGGTATTGTCAATGGTAAGTACAATGCAGATCTCTAGAACTTATTTATCTAGCTTCACTGGAACTTTATGCCTGTTGATAGCCATTTTCCTGTCTCCCCAACCCCTGCCACCACCATTCCACTCTCCGATTCTGTGAATTTGACTATTCCATGTAAGTGGAATCAAGCAGTATCCATCTTTGTGTTACTGGTTTATTTCTCTGAGCATGTTGTCCCATATTGCAGAATTTCCTTCTTTTGGAAGACTGGATAGTGTTCTATCCCATTGTATCTATATGCCGCATTGTCTTTGTCCATTCACCTGTCCGTGGACATTCAGGATGTTTCCACATCTGGGCTATTGTCTGTGTTGCTGCAGTGAACATGGGCGTGCTAACAGCTCATTGAGACCCTGGTTTCAATTTATTTTTGGTAAATACCCAGGCAGGAGATTGGAGGATCATATGTAGTTTTATTTTTAATTTTTAAAGGCCCCTCCATGGTGTTTGAGGTGTTTGAGGGTTCTGGTGGTTCCACGTCCTCACCAGCACTTGCTGTCTTTCAGTTCTTTGAAACCTAACAGGTTTGAGGTGATGCCTCACTGTGGTTTTGCTTTGCATTTCCCTAATAATTAGTGACATTGAGCATTTTGCATATACTTGTTGTTATTTGTAAGTCTTCTTTGAAGAAATGTCTATTTAAGTCTTTTGCCCATTTTTTAATTTGGTTATTAGGGTTTTTTTGTCATAATGGGTGAGTCAGAAGAGTTATGTATTCGGGGGAATCAAACCCTTAGCAGATACATGGTTTGCACATATTTTCTCCAATTCATAGGTTTTATTTTCACTTTGTTGATTGTTTCCTTTGCTGTGCAGAAGCTTTTTATTTATTTTTTATTTTTATTTTTTTTGAGACAGAGTCTTACTATGTTGCCCTTGGTAGAGTGCCGTGGTGTCACAGCTCACAGCAACCTCAAATTCTTGGGCTTAAGCAATCCTCTTGCCTCAGCCTCCCAGTACCAGGGACTACAGGTGCCCGCCACAACACCGGCTATTTTCTTGTTATTGCTGTCATCGTTGTTAGGCCTCGGCCAGGTTCAAAGCCACCAACCCCAGTGCATGTGGCTGGCACCCTAACCCCTGAGCTACAGGCACCAAGCCTGCAGAAGCTTTTTCGATTGACGTAGTCCCATTTTTTTATTATTATTTTGTTGCCTGTAGAGTTCACTTGATAAGCATTTCAAACCCAAAGCGTGAATGGAGAGGACTCTACAGCAAGTGTGTGCCGTGCTGAGCTCGGGGTTGCCTACTCTGCATATTTCAGTTGGTCTGTGTGTGTGTGTTTGTATATAAATATGTATGTACATAGTTAAAACATAGTGGGAGGAAGCGAGCGCTGCCTTTTCTTCTTGATTGGCAACCAGGACTAATGGGCTTTTGTATATTTCCTCACTGGATGTTTGACTCTTCAGTTTTTAGCCTGTGAATGCCGAATGGCCATTCTGAACTAAGGAAAGCCCGTGTTGTTTCCTTGGTGGCTCGTCAGTGCTTCCTGTACATAATCCTCATCTTATATATGACAGCCACCTTTCCTTTCCTGTGCTTGTTACCACGGTAACGGTGGCTTGCTCTGAGTATCTTCCATAGACATCTAATGATGACCCAGTGCAGCACTGAAGCCAGCAGCCGGTCTTGGGCCCAAGCATTGAAACCTGCTCATTAACTGCCGTGGACTGTTTGGGTTTGGAATGAAATTCTGTAGATAGTGAATGTTTAAAATAATTATGGAAAAATCAGCCAACCTGACCTAATGTGCTTTGAATACCAGATTTTGTGAAGTTATTCTGATGTAACACAGCTAAATGAGTTTATTCCATCTGGGAGCAAGGACATGCTTTATTTATTTTGTATTTTTTGAGAGGCCATTTTCATAATTAAAATAATGACATTTTGAAAATGTACTTGGCCAGGACTGAAGATGATACACTCAAGTTTTTACTGGTTTAGGCATTTCTTTAGCCATTTTTCTCTGTCTTCATTATCTTCCTCTCTCTTTGTATCGAGTCTCTTCTTATAATTCATTGGTTCATTCAAGCACAGAGTCACTCAGAAACCATCTGATTAGTTATTCTTATGGGCCTGATACTGAGGCATCAGGGTTATTAAAACAAACAAGATGCGATCCCTATCCTGAGGCCAGTGGGGAAGGCAGATGTGTAAACCATGGGGAACACGTGACAATCCCGGGCTCTGGGGGTGGGAGGAAGACACAGGGTTCCCAGAAGAACTGGGAAAGGCTGCACTGGAGAAGAGGGAAGCTCTCTGAACCAGGGGAATGGGGTGTATGTGTCACTTAGGTTCATGGGTTCCTTCTACCACAAGTCATAGAAAACCTGACCCTAAGCAAAAATTAAAAGGAAAGGAAATCTGTTGGTTTCCACAGCTCAAAAGTTCAGATTTATCTGGCTTATGGCCGAGCTTAGAGCAAGAATTCAAACAATGTCACCATTGGAGCCAGGTTCTCTCAGTCTCTCAGCTCTGCCCAGCTTCGTACGTTGACCTCGTCCTCCGATCAGCTTTTCTCATGGTCACCAAATGGCTGCCCACACTCCCATGTCCATGTCCTTTTGGACTCTGGAGCTCTTGCTGCCAGGAGATTCTCTCTGGTCAGACCAACGTAATCATATTTCTTGCCCCCACCCCTAATCAGTTGCCATCGGGGGAGGGCAATGCGCTTGTCATTGTCAACCTGCCCATATTCCCCACTCTAAGAGCTGTGGATGGGGATCGCATAGCAAAAGGGACTAAAGGTAGGGATGCAGTAATCTCCTGAAAGAATGGGCGCGGGGGAGCAATGGCACAAAACCACCATGTGGCAGCAGAGAGCACACAGAACCCAGACGTCACTGGGGTGCGTGGAGTTACCGCAAGTGAGTCTGGAGAGGTACATTGGCAGCAGTGTGTGAGAGGCCTGGTATTCCACAAGAAATTTAGACTCTTTCACGGGGCAGCAGTGAGATTTGTAATCCAGAGAGTGACAGAGTGGGGATTTTTCAAAAAGGTGACTCTAGCCGTGTTCAGCACGATCCTGTTCACCTGATCCTGTCTCCACTGCTATTGCTCTGGCTGCAGCCACCATCACCTGTTGCTGGGACTGTAGCCACAGCCCCGCCGGGGCTCTCTGTGTCCACACACACCCCACAGTCCACTCTTCACTGCGTAGCCAGGTCACCACCCTGGTTAGCTTGGTGATGACCCACACTTCTTAGAATCATATGCAAACTGCTTCTGCACTTTGGGAGGCTCAGCATGTCCTGGTGCCATGTTCCCCGCAGTGTCACTCTCCCCCCAGCACACTGTTTACCTAGCATGCTGGCTTCTGTCCCTCCCCGGGCTGTTCCTGTCCAACTGGCCCCCCTGCTGGACACTCACCCCAACCCCCACCCAGATGCCCCCTGCCCCCTCTTCCAGTCTCAGCTTCAGTGTCCCTCCCCAGGGAGGCCCTCTGTGGGACTCTTCCCTAGGCCAGAGCCCCTATTGTGGGCCCTGGGAGTCACATCTCCTGATGATTCACACCACACCCGTACTATGACTTAATGTCCACCTTCTTAGCTGGCTCTCAACCTCTGAGAGGCCAGCAAGCATGTCTGCCCTGTCACCTCTGGAACCTAGACCAAGCACCATCCTTAGCACAGGGCAGACCCTCAACCGGGACGTTTTACTTAATCACCTGCTGCCACCCAAGTGTTTGTAGAGAGAGGAAGACAGTTTCATAACTGGTTTAACATTCCCAATCTGTCGGTTTCCTGGCAGCTGTCAAATGGAAAGGTTCAAGGCATAAATGCTACCTAGAACAGGCCAAAAAAATGCCACCTTCCCTCCAGACAGGCTCTTTTTCTGTGTAGGCATCAGAAAAATATAAACCACTCATTGGCTAAAGGTCACTTTTATCAGATATAACAACACTAACCTTTCTTTTCCAATTAGAATTCTTCTAAGCCTTGCAATTAGTAGAAGGAACAAAAACAGAGTTTTGTTATTTTTCCTTTCATTTGGCAGATATGAGGATGCCCAGACACTCTGACTGTTCCTGTCACAACACATGCACCTGTGAGTGTGCGTGCATGTAAGTGTGTGTACACGTGTTCGTATGTGTGCACGTGTGTGCATGTGTACCCATGTGTATCTATGTGTGAGTGTGTGTGAATATGTATGCACACGTGTGTGCATATATGCGTAGGGCCCCCTCGAGCACATTGGCAGCAGAGTCTGCTTTCCACTGACCCTCTCTTCTAGGTCGAGAACCTAACACCTTCCCTGGAGGGCAAGCTTTCCCTAGTTGTAGCCACAGACTGGTAAGCTATCACTGTGAGACGGTCACTTTCCCTGGGGTCCTGCCTCCAGCTTCTAACTGATCATTCTTGAAAGGCAGGGAGAGAGGAGCTTTAGGAGAAGCCATCCTGCATCCATTCAGAAGGGCTTGAAATCTCTGACACTGTCCTTGTGATGACGAGCTTGGAAATTCAAGTTCAGCCCTAAGTCATGGCAGCTGAATTGTTTTTCCTTCTGGGCATCATTCATATTGCTTGGTTCACTGCCCTTGAGGGAGCAGCAGTACCTGACTATGGGAACGAGCAGGTCTGAGCATTTAGATCTGAGGGTTTATTTTGCTTCTTTTCTTTTCTCTTTTCTTTTGTCCTCAAGACTGATGTTTTGCTTCTTGTTTTGTACTTCATAGACTTGTACATAATTAATAGGCTTAATATAATTGATACATGTAGAACACTGCACTAAAACAAAAACTTCCAGCCCCATGGAACAGTTGTGAAAAATTACCATATACTAGATTCTAAGGCAGATTTGTTGACAAATCTGTCAAGTTAGAAATCAATAACAAATATATAGAAACAAACTAAAAACAAACAAGTACACCAAACATAGGCTTAGATATTTTATATTTTTGTTTTGTTTTTTTGTTTTTTTTGAGACTGAGTCTCACCCTGTCACCCTGGGTAGCATGCCATGGTGTCGTCATAGCTCACAGAAACCTCAAACTTCTGGGTTCCAGCATCCTCTTGCCTCAGTCTCCCAAGTAGCTGAGACTACAGGCAATTACCACCCATGCCTGGCTAGTTTTTTTCTATTTTTAGAATTGGGCTCTTACTCTTCCTCAGGCTGGTCTCGAACTCCTAAACTCAAGCAATCCTCCTGCCTCAGCCTCCCAGAGTGCTAAGATTACAGGCATGAGCCACCATATCTGGCTGGCTTAGACATTTTAAAACACACTTCAGAACAACCTATGGGTGAAATAAATTACAAGAAAAGTAGAAAGCTCTCAGAATTGAATGATGATGAAAATAAGCCAACAGAGATGAAGCTGAAGTGTACTTAAATGAAAATTTGTAGCCTTAAATCAATAGTTCTCAACTGAAGGTGAATTTACCCCCCCCCCCAAGGGACACTTGGCAATATCTGGAGACTTTTTTAATTATCACAACTCAGGTTGCTACTGACATCTAGTCAGCAGAGGCCAGGAATGTTGCTAACTACCTTACAATCAACAGACAGGACAGCACCCAACAACAACAAATAACCTGGTCTGAAATGTGCTTCTGTTAAATAACCCTTCCTGAAATGTTTACATTAGAAAAGAAGGGAGGCTGAAAATGGAGCTTAACATTCACAGCTTAAAAAGTTGGAAAAATAAATAAACAAATCCAAAGAGTAGACAAATGGAAATGCTGAATATCTGACCAGAAATTAATGAAATAGAAAATTAAGATAAAATACAAAGAATCAATGAAGCTAGATGTTGATTATTTGAAAAGACTAACAAAATGGATAAATTCAGGCAAGACTGATCATGGGAAGAAAACCCACAAACATTATTAAAAATAAACAAGTGATATAACTTCAGTTGCAGCAGATATTAAAAAGATAATGAGACAGTCATGAATAACTTTACAGCAACAAATTTGAAAACTTGGATAAAATGGACAATCTTAGAAAAGTGCAATTTGCCAAAACTGACTCTAAAAAAAGAAAATGAAATCCAAATGGTCTTATAGCCATTTGAAGAAATTAAATGTTTTTTTTTTAATCTTTAGAAGTTTTTTTCTTATTTCAAATTAATATGAGTACCGTTTTTAGGTTACATTGTTCTCACTTCCAAGGTAAAGTTCAAGTTGTAGAAGAGCCCCTCCCCCAGGGGATGTGCTAAACACCCTCAAATTGTGCACATTAGCTGAGATCCACTAGTTGCCCTTTCTCCTCCCTCGCCTTCCCTCCTTACACTGCCCTCTTGCTAGACTATATTTGTGTTTTATCATTTGTATGAGTGTGTAATTGTTTATATGTTTTATATTAGTATTGAGTGCATTGGATTTTTTTTTTTAATTCTTGAGATACTTTACTAAGAAGAATGTGTTTCAGCTCCATCCAGGTAAACATAAAAGATGTTCTGGCTCGGCGCCTGTGGCTCAAGTGGCTAAGGCGCCAGCCACGTACGCCTGACCTGGCGGGTTCAAACCCAGCCCGGGCCTGCCAAACAACGACGGCTGCAACCAAAAAGAAATAGCCGGGCGTTGTGGCGGGCACCTGTAGTCCCAGCTACTTGGGAGGCAGAGGCAGGAGACTCGCTTGAGCCCAGGAATTGGAGGTTGCTGTGAGCTGTGAGCTACGGCACTCTATCCAGGGTGACAGCTTGAGACTCTGTCTCAAAAAAATAAAAAGATGTAAAGTCTCCATCATTTTATGGCTGAATAGTATTCCATGGCATAATTATGCCACAGTTTCTGAATCCATTCATAGCTTGATGGGTGTTTGGGTGGCTTCCACGACTTGGCAATTATGAATTGAGCTGCAATAAACATTCTGGTGCAAATGGCTGTGGTAAAATGATTTTTGTTCTTCTGGGTAGATACCTAGTAATGGGATTACAGGACCAAATGAAAGATCAACTTTTAGTACTTTGAGACTTCTTCATAGTTTTTTCCATAAAGGTTGTATTAGTTTGCAATTGCAACAGCAGGGAAGTGTTCCTTTCTTTCCACATCCATGCCAGCATCTGCAATTTGGGAACTTTGTGATCTTTTTTGGGAGTTAGGTGATCTCAGAATGGTTTTGATTTGCATTTCTCTGATAATTAAAGACAATGAGCATTTTTTCCTGTGTTTGTTGGCCATTCATCTATCATCTTCGGAGAAGTTTCTGTTTAAGTCTCTTGCACACATAGAAATGGGGTTGTTTTCTCTTTTCTTGTTGCTTAATTTGTCTGTAGATTCTAGTTATCAGGCCTTTGTCAGATTCATTATGTGCAAAAATCTTCTCATGTTCTGAAAGCTGTCTTTTTTGTTTGTGGTAGCCTTAGCTGTGCAGAAGCTTTTTAGCTTGATCAGATCCCAATTATTTATTTTCGATGATGCTGCATTGCTGAGGGGAGAGGGTGTCTTCCTCATAAGAAGACCAATATTTTTAAGTGTTTTCCCCACAATCTCTTCTAGAACTTTTATAGTTTCCTATCTTAAATTTAAATCTTTTATCCAGTGAGAATCAATTTTTGTCAATGGTGAGAGATGTGGGTCCAGTTTCAGTCTTCTACATGTGGCTAACCAGTTCTCCTAGCACCATTTGTTAAATAGGGAATCTTTTCCCCAGTTCATGCTTTTGTTAGGCTTATCAAAGATCAAATGACAATATGTGGCTGGGTTCATCTCTAGATTCTCTATTCTGTTCCATAGATCTACATCTCTATTTTTGTGCCAGTACCATGCTGTTTTGATCACTATAGATTTGTAGTATAACCTGAAGTCTAGTAATGTGATGCCTCCAGATTTGTTTTTATTTCAAGAATTGTATTGGCTATTTCTGGTTCCATATGAAACAAAGTACTATTTTTTTGCAGTTCTTTAAATGATGACATTGGTGCTTTGATGGGGATTGCATTAAATCTGTAGGTTGCTTTGGGTAGTATGGACATTTTAACAACGTTGATTCTTCCCAAGCACTAACATGGTATGTTCTTCCATTTGTTAACATCTTCTGCTATTTCTTTTCTCAGGGTTTCATAGTTCTCTTATTTTTTTTAATTTATTTATTTTTTATTATATCATGGTTGTGTACATAAATGTAATCATGGGGTACAATGTGTTGGTTTTATATACAATCTGAAATATTTTCAACGAACAGGTTGACATAGCATTCATGGCATTTTCTTAGTTATTGTGTACAGACATTTATATTCTACATTTAGTAAGTTTCACCTGTACCCTTCTAAGATGCACCATAAATGTGGACCCATCAATTACTCATTACTCTCCCTCTACGCCTTCTCCCCATCCCCCCTCCCCTCCCTTGTCCATTTCCCCAATTCTTGTGTTGTAATTGGGTTATAGCTTTCATATGAGAGTTATAAATTAGTTTCATAGTAGGGATGAGTACATTAGATATTTTTTCTTCCATTCTTGAGACACTTTGCTAAGAAGAATATTTTCTAGCTCCATCTATGTAAACATGAAAGAGGTAAAGTCTCCATCTTTCTTTAAGGCTGCATAATATTCCATGGTGTATATTTCCTTGCCACCTTGAACTTCCAGTTTACCCTTCCCCGCTGGCCTGGCGGTCTAGAAGTCCAACCCCTGCAGAAACCAGAAAATTCTGAAAGCAGCCAGACGCAAGAAAACCATAACCTACAAGGGAAAGAATCATAGTTCTCTTTATAGAGATCTTTCACATCCTTTTTTAGATATATTTCCAGGAATTTCATCTTCATTGGCACTGTGTGAAAGGAATAGAGTCTTTGACTTTATTCTTGACTTGACTGTTGTTGACATATATGAAGGCTACTGTATTGATTTTGTATCCTGAAATGCTGCTATATTTCTTAATCACTTCTAAAAGCTTTATAGTTGAATCCCTGGCATTTTCCAGGTATAAGATCATGTCATCTGTAAAGAGCAAGAGTTTGACTTTCTCTGTCCCCATTTGAATAACCTTGATCTCCATCTCTTGCCTGATTGTGATGGCTAGGACTTCTAGAGCTATATGGAATAGTATGGTGAAAATGGGCATCCTTGTCTAGTTCCAGATCTGAATGGAAATGCTTTCAGTTTTATTCCATTCAATATGATATTGTGGGTTTGTTGTAGCTGGCCTCTATCAGTTTAAGAAATGTCCCACCTAAGCCTATGTTCTTGAGTGTTTTTAACATGAAAGAACACTGTATATTATCAAAAGCCTTTTCTGCATTGATTGAGAGAATGATATGATCTTTGTTTTTTATTCTATTTACATGGTGAATTATATTTATGGATTTACATATGTTGAACCAACTTTGCATCCCTGGGATAAAACCCACTTGACCATGGTCTATAACTTTCTTAATGTGTCACTGTATTCTGCTTGCCGAAATCTTATTGAATATTTTTGCATTGGTATTCATTAATGATATTAGTCTATAGTTTTCTTTTTTGTTGAGTCCTTTCCTGGTTTGGGGATCAGGGTGATATTTGATTCATATGTGTTGGGGAGGAGTCCTTCCTTCTCTGTTTTGGAACAGATTATGCAATATAGGAACTTGTTCCTCTTTGAAGGTTTGGTAGAATTCTGGTGTGAAACCATCTGGTCCAGGGCACTACTTTTTGGGGAGATTTTGTATAGTTAATATTATTTCAGTGTTTGATACAGGTCTATTCAAAATTTCTAATTATTTCTGGTTGAGTTTAGGTAGGTGGCATGATTCCAGGTATTGGTCCATTTCCTCTACATTGTAACATTTGTAGGAATAGAGATTTTATAGTAATCTTTGAGGATCTTTTTATCTCTGTGGTATCTGTTGTTTTCTCCCCTTTATTGTTTCTCATTAAAGTTATTAGAGATCTTGCATTTCTATTTCTGGTTAGTCTGGCCAATGGTTTGTCAATTTTATTAATCTTTTCAAAGAACCAACTTTTTGTTTTGTTGATCTTCTTACTGATTCTTTTGTTTTCAATTTCATTTAATTCTGCTCTGATTTTGGTTATTTCTTTTCTCCTGCTGGGTTTGGGGTTCAATTGTTCTTCCTTTTCCAGTTGCTAAGATGGCTGCTGACTTGCTCTCTTTCTGTTTTCTTGATGAAGGCATCTAACACTATAAATTTCCCTCTTAGGACTGCCATTGCAGTATCCCAAAGATTTTGATAGTTTGTGGTTTCATTATCATTTAGTTCCATAAATTTGATGATTTTCTTCTTAATCTCTTCTTTGACCCAGCTGTCATTCAGCATAAGGTTATTTAGTTTCCATGACTTTGTTTGAATATGAAGATTACTGTTGCTGTTGACTTTAACTTTTATTCCATAATGGTCCAAGAAGATACTAGGAATAATTTCAGTTTATTGAAAGAATATTTCAATAATTCTTATGAATTTATTGAGGTTAGATCTTTCCTAAGATATGATCAATTTTGGAGGATGATCCATGGGCTGATGAGAAGAACGTGTATTCAGTTTTGTTAGGTTAAAATGTTCTGTTTATGTCTATTAAGCCTATTTGTTCTAGGGTCATGTTTAAGTCCATCATTTCTTTGTTTAGTTTCTGCTTAGAAGAAATTGAATAGTTGCAATCAAATCTCCCCATTAAAAAAAAGAAAAAACACTAAGCCCTGATAGATACAGGAATGTTCTTCTAAAAATTTAAGGAATAAACAATTCCAAACTCTTTTCAGAGAAAAATTAAAAAGACAATATTGTCCAAATAATTTTATAAAACTAACTTAATCTTCTTACCAAAACCCAAGTCAAGTCAGGTGCATAAAGATTACAGGCCATCCTTATTCATTAATACAAAAATAGAAATGCAGAACATTCACCAAAATATTAGCAAGCTGAATCCAACAAAGTATAAAAAAGGTAAAATACCATGATGAGGTTGGGTATAATCCAAGGATGCAAGGTTAGTTTGACATTAGAAAATCTATCAATTTCTGATTGATTCAGTCTATCACATTGTCACATGAAAGAAGAAAAACCGTATGATCTTCTCAATAGATTAAGGAAGGAAAACCTTTCAATAAAATTTAGTGATTATTTATGTGAAAATTCTTTAACCTGATTAAGGATAACTTTTTTTTTTAAAGATCAGATGTTAAAATCATTTCCTTTAAAATCAGAAATGAGGCAAGGGGTCCTTTTCTTTTCTTTTCTTTTCTTTTTTTTTCATGGTCTCACACTTTACTCCATCACCCAGGCTAGTGTGTAGTGCCATAATCATAGCTCACTGCACCCTCCAACTCCTGGGGTCAAGTTTTTCTCCTGCTTCAGCCTCCCTCCCAAGTACATGGGACTACAGGCATGTGCTACCATGCCCAGCTAATTTTTTTCTTTTTGGTAGAGGTGGAGTTTCCCTATGTTACCCAGGCTGGTTTCAAACTCCTGGCTTCCAGCAACCCTCCCACGTCAGCCTTCCAAAGTTCTGGGATTACAGACATGAGCCACTACATGTTGCTCAAGAGTTCCATTTCTGGTCAACAATTTACTAAAGATCTTAGCCAGTGCAGGAAGATAGGAAAATAAATAAAAAGAACTAGACTTGGAAAGGAAGAAACAAAATCATCATGTTACAACTATCTACATAGAAAGTAATCTTCAGAAAAATTACTGGATTAGTAATAATTAAAGAATTTAGTGAGGAGGATGGATTGATATAAAGTTATAAAATTCAATTGCATTTCTATATAGCAGCAGCAAAAAGAAAGCAGAATGCAGTGTAAAAAAGTACCTTGAAATCTAACAAAAACACAAAATATTTATGTATAAGATAATTATATTAAATAAAAGTCATTAATGGGGCGGCGCCTGTGGCTCAAAGAAGTAGGGCGCCAGCCCCATATACCAGAGGTGGCAGGTTCAAACCCAGCCTTGGCCAAAAACTGCAAAAAAAAAAAAAAGTCATTAATGAAGGCCTAAATAAATGGTGAAATATACATTTTTTGATTGATTTAAAGAACTTAATTTAGTAAAGATGTCATTGCACCCCACAGTGATCCATAGACTCAGCACAGTTCCAGTCAAAATCCTGACAGGTTGATTCTAAAATTTATATGGAAGAGGAAAGGGAAAAGACTAACCACCCTCCCCCAAACTAGAAGGTTTGTCTCTACCAGGGATATCAAGGCTTTTTGTAAAAATATAATAATGTTCTAAGTGTGGTATTTGTGTACAGATAGGCAAGTAGAATGAAGGAACAGAATAGAGAGCCCAGAAACAGCCCCACAAATGTATCAAAACATAACAAAATATAAATATTTGAACAAAGGAGAAGGGGTGATTTATTCGGTCACCAGGAACAACATTATCTTTACAGAAAAAATAAAAATACATTTCTAAACTCACACTATAGAAATTCATTCCATATAGGTTAAAGATACAAATGTGAAAGTCTAAATTTTTTAAGTTTCAAGAAAATCATAATGTCTTCCTGATCTTTGAATAAAGAATATATATGTATATATATATATATATATATATCATTTATATGATATATGTTTATATCTTAAACAAGATATAAAAAGCATAAAATCATAATGAAACTATTCATAATTTCGACATTGAATTTAAGAACTTTTATTCATCAAAACATACCATTAAAAAAAGAGTACAGGGCGGCACCTGTGGCTCAGCGAGTAGGGCGCTGGCCCCATATGCCAAAGGTGGCGGGTTCAAACCCAGGCTTGGCAAACTGCAAAACAGAAAAATAGCCGGGTGTTGTGGTGGGTGCCTGTAGTCCCAGCTACTCGGGAGGCTGAGGCAAGAGAATCGCCTAAGCCCAGGAGCTGGAGGTTGCTGTGAGCTGTGTGATGCCACGGCACTCTACTGAGGGTGATAAAGTGAGACTCTGTCTCTACAAAAAAAAAAAAAAAAAGAGTACAAAGACATGTCACAAACTGATAGAAGTTTTAGGCACACGTATTACCTTCAGATGATTAGTGTACATAGCATATGAAGAATGCCCTGGAAGGGAAACACAGAATTCAACTAAAAGTGGGAGAAAAGGACGAGCAGTTATTTCATAGATGAGGGAAGATGAATGGCCAATAAAGAATAAAAGGATATTCTACCTCATTAGTAATTTTGCAAATAGAAATTAAAACATTTCCAACTAGAGACCCTTACATACCCACCAGATGAGATAAAATAAATATGACCTCACCAAGGGGTGTTGGAGGCTTGGAGGAAAAGCAGCCCTGACATTGCTAATGGAAGCATAAACTGATAAAAATCACTTTGGAGAGTAATTTATTATTCACAGGTAAGATTGATCATGAACATTCCAAGGCCATGCGCAGCTCCTAGCCTGTCTGGTTTTGTGTCATTTTTCCTTTTCGGCCTCTGCCCAGTATTCCCTTGGTCAGTACATTCTGCCAGTTTTTCCTAAGCAGTGCTTGCCCGATGGTCTCTTCTTCTTGCCATCCCTCCAGGATTTCTACCACCCTCTGTGGGTGGCTTTCTGCCCTATGGTCACTCCACTGGCTACAGCCCATACCAGAGATTACTTTTCCTCAGGTGGCCACTTTCATCACCTCATTTCCTTCTCCCTACTCAAGAGGAGGAGGAGCCCTCCACTTTTATTTAAATTCATGGATGTTTTCAAATATACAGTCATCTGTGTCCCTCAGGTATCCATAGATTAGTTCCAGGACCCCTGCAGATGCTAAAATCCACAGATGCTGAAGTCTTTTATATAAAATGGGATAGTATTTGTGTATAACCTTTGAATATTCTCCCTAGACTTTAAATCATCTCTAGAGTATTTGTAAGATCTAATATAATGTAAATGTTATGTAAAAAATTGCTATATTGGCCAGGTGCAGTGGCTAATGCCTGTAGTCCCAACTGCATGGAAGACTGAGATGGGAGGATTCCTTGAGCCCAGGAGTTGGAGATCAGTCTGGGCAACATAGCAAGACCCCATTTCCAAAATATATATATATATATATAAAATTATTGCCATATTGTACTGATTGCCATATTGTACTGTAGACTCAATACTATTTGTATTATGTTTTATTGTTTTATTATTTTTTTTATTGTTTTCTTTCTCTAGAATGTTTTCAATATCTGGAGGGTTGACTCTCCCCATGTGGAACCCGCGGATATGGAGGGCATCTCAAAGCATTGCCTTTCCAGGCCAAGCTTTCTGTCTGTGCTCCCCTCTGTCAGTCACCCCCTCTCACTCTCAGTATCTTCAAGCTCCCTGTGCCTTTGCACTCAGCACACGTGCTCCTCATCTTCGCAAGCCCTTCATCCTCTTGTTGAATTAATCACCAACTCCATACCAGGCAACATAATAAGAAAACAAAATACACTAGTTGCCTCCATCCCCTCCCAAACCCAATTTCAGCCGGCTCTTGGCCTCTCACTTAACTGAAGCTGCCTCTGCGGAAGGTCAGTGACGATTTCATTACCCAGAGGAGGCCTTTCTTACTCCGTGCGTTCTTTTTATTATGAAAGTACATCATGTATGCAAAAGTGTGTATGACACTTACATACACTTTAATAATGAAATGAGTGTCTGTTTCTCATCACTCCCACTCCAAATAGGATGTTATTAGAAAATTTGGAGTCTCCCATAAAAGGAAACAGTAGACCACCACCTTATACCCCATCCTTAGAACCCTCCAAGGGCCTTCACCATCCAGGCCTCCTGTAGCCCATTCATCCAGAATCTTCTCTTCTGCTGTGATGGGTCAGCTAATATATCTGACCAGGGGATCCGATTGGCCTCTGAGGCTAATGAGAGGGCTGTAAGACATCTATCAGATCTGAGCTTCCAGAAACACATTTTCCTGTCTTTGTAGTCAACCTGGAAATAACTCAAGCCCAAGCAGAAGGAGACCTAAGGAGGAGGGTAGGCCATTATCTCTCTTTATATTGAACTTGAAAGTTATCCACACATTAGGGCCCACATAGTCTGCTTCTCTTTGCAATTCAGTTTAGTCCCATTTCCTGAGATGCCATATCTATTACCCCACAGATAAATGAATTGGGCTGTTTTTCATTTTAAATGTTATAAAACTTTTTGTTTTGCTTTTATGTTATTATAGAAGAACTCTAGTTGCCTTATTACAGATTCCTTCTTTTTAAGGCATTTTCCCAATGTCTCCAGTAGCAGTGGAGGGCATCAGCCATTTAGAGATTCATTGTGAGCTAAGCTGACTTCTAAAGAAATCAGTGGAAAGTATTAGTGCATATCTGAACCTGCATTAGGATAGCATCTGCTGGGTCCATTTAGTGATCTGATTCATAAAAAGGATTCATTTGATTTATCTAGGTGTTTGTATTAATTAAAATCCCCCCAAATCCAGCTACATCTACTAAAGGCCTGACATTAAAAGAAATTGGCTTAAGAAACCATCCTATTTTGAAAGTATTTCTAAAGAGCTTTGAAGCTGATTGTAAAGGAGATTTCACAGCCTACCTGTTTGCCAACCTTTCTAAGAGCATGTAGCAGTGGGGCCATCTTCTGGAGCTTTGTAGAAGTGGCCATTCCACACACACAAAAAATTCCTCTAGAGAGCTTTATGGTAGATTCTGTACACATTCCTCTACTACTTACCTCACAGCAAAACTCTTTCCAGAAGTCACTTCAAGGGTTAGGTCAACAGTGTCCTGCCTTATCTACATTACAATCAAGATGGGTCTCTCTTTTTCTAAAAAGGGGGTTCTAGACAACACATTGTATGTACCCTGTGTTGTGGCACATAAAGTTTCTTAAATGAAAAGGTCTGCTTTGGGAGTTGCTGCCAGGGGCATAGCATGGCATGAAGTAACCCAGGAGATCTGTCACCTGTGCATGAGGTAGACTCTCCGCCCATCTTATTAAGAACATGAGCTTTCGTGGTTGGTCTAACTTAGCTCAGCCATTTACCTCGCTCTCTAAGACTCAATTTGTCATCAGAAGACTGAGGATAATCATAGCACCTACCTCATCAGGCTGTTGTGAAGATTAAATTAGGCAGTGCCTATTAAGTGCTTAGTAGTACCCGGTAGAGAAGCAGAGATGAATGAGGTTGGGGGCAGATCCTTCCCTGGGGCTCTTTCCAATCCACTTCTACTGCCATTTTCTTTACCATCTTCTCATCTTCTGGGTCAGTGGCCTTCGGCCTTGAGCGCACATTAGAATCAGGCCTTAGTCTTTCTAAAAGGTCCACAGATGGTCCCAATGGACAGCCAACAGTGAGAACCACTATTCTAGAAGCTCCAATTGCAACTCCTTTTGAGAACCTTTATAAAGATGGTTTTCACCCCCTAAGGTCTGAGTAACTTGACTTTCCACCCTCCAACTATCTCTCATTAGTTCCCACCTAGCTCAGGTGACTAGTTAGAAGCATTCTGAAACATGGTAGTGTCAGAGGACTGGGACAGGCTGTTTTCCATAACGGCCACATGTCTGTAGTTATCTTCCCCTTCTCACATAGCTAGTAGGGAAGGCACTAAGCCAGCCCATCTGTTTCTATCTGTCATTCACTTCCCAATATGGGAAGATCAGCAAGTGTAAGACCACACATCCAGGCAAGAAATAGGGAAACATGTCAGGGACTTTGTGTTTGCATCCAGAGGCCTCAGGGATTTGGCCACTTTGAATACAATTTAAAGCTATGGTTATAATTTGCTCCCTTTAAAAACAGAAGTCAGGGGCCTACCTAATCTCGAGCAAATTTGTCATGTGTAGAGTCAGAGGAAGGAAGAAAAGGATGGGAGGGGGTCGGTATTTACCAAATGACAGGAGCCAAGGTTAAATGGCTAAGAGCAAGAATGGGAGTATAAAAAGCCCACATGATAAGATCTAACAGGTAAAGATGAGTTGGTTTGCTTAAAATCAGATTATATGTTAAGAGCAACAGCAATAATAGGTGTAAGCAAAGGGAAACAATGGTATCAAGAATGAAATAGGTTACACTGTGGCAAACAGCGCATTCTTCAGCGCCTTGGATTGTTGAAAATGCTAAAGACTGGACCTCTGAACCATGCTGGGCACTGGTGGCTACCGTGGGTTCTGCTTTCCCTTTGGTATCAATAATTTATAAGGATGATGGCCAACTTACACCACTAAGAATATTGACATTTTCTTTCCACACATGAAATGTTTCTATCCACTTATTTGTTCTGTAGTTATTTATTGAGTATATTTGTGTAGGGCACTGTGCTAGAGAGAAACAAAACCAATCTATACATGTTAGCTCTTGTCACACACAAAGTGCCCAAAATGCTGTTGTTTACTCTCATGAATCTGTGAATTGGCTGGGTAGTTTTTAAGCTGCTTCTTGCGTCACGTCTTTGAAGACCTCAGTGGCCAAAGAAGTCAGGCCAAGCCCAGAGGCAAGGCCTGAGAAGCAGAGCCTCCATCTCTTCACAGGACAGGCAAAAGTTGCATTGCAAAACATCATGCTTATAGGAATGGGATGGATTATTGGGCCATCTTTACAAACGACCACGCCCTCTGATGAAACATTGGAACAAAACAGCATCTCTATAACCCTTTTTAACTACAGGACTATTGACTAGAATTATTTGTCCAACAAATATTGGGCATTACTCTAAGGTTAGTACAGTCAGTGCCAAGTTCTGGGGACCATGTTGAGCAAGACAAGGAGGGCTCCTGTCCCAGCTGCAGAGGGAATTACCCTGGACTTGGGGATCTGGGGTGATATCCCAGTGAAAGTAACATCTAAGCTAGGGCTTAAAGGTTAAGTAGACATTTACTGGAAGAGAGGATGGGGAGAGCACTTTAGACAGAGGGAGAGGCATGCTTTAAGGCGTGTGGATGGGAAAAGAGCCTTGTCTAGAATGGGCAGGTAAGGAGCAAGAATTGAGGATAGAGGGGAATGGGAAGTTCCAAAACCCATTAGCAGGTGGTATGGCCCTAGGTGAGGGGTCCCACTGGTACTCCATGGCCCAAGGCTCTCTTCCCATTACTCCCCTGGCCAGCCCAAGAGCAAGGGTGAGTGAATTGTTTGGAAAAAAGGGGTGGAAATAGGAGAGAGAAGAGGAAACAGTGGGGGACACCATGCTCAGAACTCCTTGATCACCATGTACCCCCATGTTTGCTATTTGTGCTTCGCAGCCTCCTTTGCCCAGTGCAAAGGGGAAAGGCAGGTGAGAGACATCAACTGAGGTGATGGCCAGTGCGTTCCTGTCTCCTTGTCATCGTGGCCGCTGTCCCACTTTCTGTCATGTCTGGCTCCAGTGTTGACCCTCTCTGACCTCCCTCACTGCTTCTGTGTGCTTCATTACCATTGTTATCATTGTTGTCATCGTTAACACCTGCTTGCGTTTGGCACCTACACACCCTGCTCCCCAGCAAACTCCCCCTTCCTGGAGAACCCAAGTCCACTTTTCTCTCAGCCCATAAGTACTTTCCACTCTTTACCTGAAAAGTTCCATTCTTTCCTCCAAACACAGTTCGACTGCACCCTCCTTCATGAAGACTTCCCCTTGCATCCAGGAAGAGTTAGTATCTCCCTCACTTAAATTCCAAAAATGATGGTAATCCCCACTCACTCCAGCACAAGAGCAGCTCCCACGGGACATTTGCCAGGACCCAAGTGCCGTGGAGTTCTTTGTGTGAAGTTAGCCTCGCAGTCAGACTGGGAGGGTTCTATCACCATCACAGTCCCCAGGCCGCCAAGTGCATAAATGGGGGCAGGAATTCCAGCCCCGTGACCCCGCAGCCTTGCTGGGACACTTGTACCCATCCCTATGTCTCTGACTCTGCCGCTACAGCGGATTCCCCAGAAGCAGAGCCTGAGCAGTGATTCTTAAGGTAGTTTATTGAGGGAGGGACCCCAAGAGAAACTATTGAAGCGAGTAAGGGAAGCAGTATAGGGCAGGGAGGAGACTAGGGAAGAGAGTGATTTCAGAAGAATTCTAACCTGTGCCTGATGCCGTGGGGAGCTCTGGAGTGTGCGCCCCAGCACGGAGTTTGTCCCACTCAGACTAGGAGACTGGGTGCTTGTCACAGTCACCTCCATCCATCATCCTGGGCCTACCGGTCACACCGTGCAGGGAGGGACCACATAACTTCTCATGCAGCTCCCATCCTGCCAGGGCAGTCCTCCAGAGAGGAAAGTACAGCCAGCAGCTGCGGGCGTGGGTGTGTCACCCTGGGAAAGCGCACCACCAGCATCTGCCACGGTCGTTAATGTGAAAATCTATCAAACAGCATGCACAGGCCCTTTTATCCATCCAGTGGCTTCTCTCACCCTCTGTGGTGAACACTCCCAGAATCCACCTCTACTGAATGAATGAACTAGAAGTCATTGTGTCTATTGCAAGGCTGCCCACTCCCGCCATGTGCAGACCTCAGCTGCACAGACGTCAGGGGAGGGGCCAACATCCACCACTCCATCTGCAAACCTGGGAACTCCAACACAGAATGTTAGCTGAAACACGAGCTTGTTCTTTGAGGGTTTATTCTGACACAATCCTAATTCCAGCGAAGGCAGAACGGGAAACAAGTGTGATGGGGTTTTTAACTTGCAGCACAAAAGACAGTGTTGATCCTTACCCAACAGTTGAAAATAAAACACAAAAACTGCAGAGCCCGAGCCAGGGTTGCAGATCAGCATGTGACTGACACACTGATTCTGTCACAGTTAAGGGGGTGTCTCGTCCTGGCTCCCCCCGTGATTCTGACCCAGGGTGCTCTGGCATTAGAGCAATATTGATCTTCCTGTGTGCTGTGCGCTCACCCTTTTAAAAATAACTGAATCCAATCCTGTTGGGGTCAGTGTAACAGAAAAGCAATCGTCTGTTCTTGAGGGTAAAATGAAATCTGATCCAAAAACTCTACCAACATTCTATGTCAATTTTTTTCGGAGCAGCTTTTCCAATTTTAATAACTCAAAACCTTCATCATGGTAAAGGTTTCGCTGTCTCCTGTGGCTCAGGCTGTTCGAGGCAAGGGCTCCATCTGCCCTCTCCTCGGTCTGTTTCCAAAGAGAGCTCTCGTTCCCAGTTGTCCAGGTCTCGTTGTCAACTGACGTGTTGTTTTTCCTCAGGCGTGCAGACCCTCTACAGCTTGGTATTTTTCCTTTACAGATATCCCCACATGCTTTTTGTTAATTCAGCACAACATCCCAGGGGGGCTGCAAATGTTGGGTGGAAGAATGTTATGGCCTGGGGCAGCAACCTGGCAAAGTCTCCCTAAGCATTTCCGCTGACCTGGGGTGATTTAATAAGTGTCCAACATTGTCCTTTGCTGATTTTAGCCATCTCTGGCTGGTAAGGCAACCGTGATAACCCCATGTTAATTATCAGCTCCATCCTCAGTGTCATGCCGCTGTTTCTGCCCATGGCAGCTCTTAATCTTGCCGTCCATTAGAATCACCTGGGAAGACATTTAAACATCTAACTCCCAGCCACTACCTGAGACCTGCTGAATCACAATCTCCCCAAGGATGAGGTTCAGGAATCTTCATTTTAACAAAGCTTTCCAGGAGATGTGTCAGCACCCAGCCCAACATGTGTGCTGTACCCAGAATGGCATAGTTTCAGCCAAAGGTAAAGTCAACTAGAGACAACTGGTCTGGAGCAAGCCAAATGGGAGCTCGTGAAAGATGGTGGAAAGAGTCTTCCACACTTTCTCTCATCCCAAGTGGGGTTGGGCGTATAGAATAGCCAAACTACTCCCCAAGCTTTTTGACTGTTATTCAACCATCTGCTCACCCACCCATTCATCCATCCATTCTGTCAGTCCAACATCCGTCGAGTTTGGGCTCTACATGGAAGACCCTGTGCTCTGGGGGCTGTAAAGAAGGAACCTGGATCCCACCCTCCCAGAGCTCACAGTCCTGTAGAGTCATAAGCCCAGCCACAGATGGTGCTAGCCCAGCCGTTTCCCAAAGAGAAAGTGAATGATGGTCCTTTAAAAAGAGCAGGCAGGGCTCAGTGCAGAGCCTTCACCAGGCAAGAAAATAACAAATGCTGATATTTTTTCCATTGTATTGAATTTTCTAAATATGAGAGGTAATACAGGCTTCCGTTTATATTAATGATGTAAATTTTTCCTATAAAATGAGTCTATTAGAAAGATTAACTGGCATAGTGGTACATGCCTGTAGTCCCAACTACTCGGGAGGCTAAGACAAGAAGATCACTTGAGTTTAGGAGTTTGAGGTTGCAATGAGGTGGTACAACCATTTAGGAAAACTGTTCAGCAGTTCCCTGTCATGTTAAACATCCACATGATGCACAGCCCCACAATTCCTTTTCTAGGAATCTACCCATTCTAAGGGGAAGGAAAACAAATGTTGTACACAAATGTTCATAGCAATTTTATTCATAGCATCCAAAAGATGAAAACAGTCTAGGCTTCCATCAATAGGAAGATGGATACACATCCATTAATATAAAAAGAATAGACTGCTGTTTCACACAACAGGGATGAATCTCAAAAATATTATACTGAACAAAAGAAATCTGACACAAAACAGTATATATTTCTGACTCCATTTCTATGAAATGTAGGTAAGTCTAATCTCCATTGATATAAAGCAGGCAAGTGTTCGCACAAGGGAACATTTTAGGATGATTGAAATATTCTGTAGGTTAATATGTTGGTAGTTACATAGGTATGTGTGTTTGTAAAGACTCATCGAATTTGGTGCTTAGCCTTAGAAATTGATGGCCCACAGTCACCAGCTGACTTGCGAAAGATGGTGTCTCCTGTCCTCCACCTCTCATGCCTTGTAGGTTTGTGACATTGCCAAAGAAGCCCTACACACATATTGTGTGTGAATAATTATTCCCCAATAAAGCTGATTTCTTAGATGATACAGAGGATGGCAGAAATCATGAAGGTGGCAATGGGGTGCCTGTAGTTTAGGAAATAGTTCTCCAGCACACGGTAGTCAGTGGACCATGTCCTAACAGCCGATAAAATGTTGTGATGCTTCCAAAAGAGGGAGGATTCCCTCAAGTGGGAAGATGGGACAGTGGTGGGAGCTTCATCTAATAGATCCCATTTCTGCTGAGCCTCTGAGTGCATGGGGGGCCGGAATCAATATACAGGTGAGATGGGTTGAAATTAATATCAAGGGCTTGAGATGGGTAGGGGAGGGCTAGAGAGGGTCCAGAAAAAGCCACATACCCTGCGGGGAACAGGAAGAATGGGAGTGACCCCACAGCCTTGGCCACCCTAGCACTGGTCCTAAGCAGGACCCCTGGTAATGCACTCATTCATGACCACACCTGACTGCTCTCTCCAAGCCAGGCTCTGCCACAGACACCTTGTTAGTTATAAGTCCCCAGTGAATTCAAAGCCTGACAGGGATGGAAAAAGTAAGTGTGAGGGGGATACCCAGGGGATTGCGAATACCCAGGGGAGAGATGCTAGGCCCAGACTGGAAGGAAGTGGTCAGAAAAATTTTTAGGACCAAATGAAATCTAAGTTAAGATTTGAAGAAGGCAAGACCAGTCAAGGGCATAAGGAGATCCCTTCTAGACATAACTGGTCTGGAATTTGGTGCTTAAAAATTGATGGCCCACAGTCACCAGCTGACCTGCGAAAGATGGTGTCTCCTGTCCTCCACCTCTCATGCCTTGTAGGTTTGTGACATTGTCAAAGAAGCCCTACAGTGCCCCTCTGTCCCAGATGGAGTCCATCCCAACAACCTCAGCAACTGCCAGCTCACCAATAGTCCCACCTGCAAGAGACTCCCCCGAGATGGATTTAAGTGATTTTGTTAAGTAAGTACAAATGCAAAGCCAGCATGGATTTTTTTTAATAGCATTCTTTTCCCTACGCTGACTTACATTCTCAATTCTCATCGCTCATTTGTTCATTCAGCCATTGACCAGTTAGCAGTTGAATGAAATCGTCTATGTGTAGGCCCTGGACTAGGTATCTGGGATAGGGAGCTGAAGGTCATCTCTGCTCTCAGGAGTGGGTAGCATCCCAAGCCCTGGGGGACTGAGCCCTTCCTATAGGTCCTCTCCCTGTGTCCAAGGTCTGTGCCAGGATTAGGTCCCAAGTAGCAAGCAGTAACAAACATATCCTCACAGTAAAATGCTCCAGTAAAGGATGGACATTAACATTGAGCACTTAGGACACATCCAAGGTGTCTGAAGAACTGCTAGATCTTCCTAATTCTTTTGTAAGTCAGACATGGGTGCGATGGGTCAGGAAAGAAGAGTTGAGCCCTGTGGAAAATAAACCAGTTCCTGGCTTGCCCTGCAATTTGGGGGCAGAGGGCAAAGAGCACTGAGCACCTGATCCTCTTGAGGAAAGTGTCCCCAGAGTGAGAATGCCCCTTACTCTTTAGGGTGTAGTAGAAAAGAAAGAAGAAGACAGGGCTGTTATGCAGCTAAGACTGCCAAGTGGGTGATTCTCTATGTTCCATTAACCCTCCAGGACTATCCTCGTGAGCGAAGACGTCAGGCCTGAAGAAAAAGAACTTGGAAAAGTGAAAACATCACTTGGGATCTCAGATGTACGGTTTCCTTTCCCTGCGGAGGGTTGGCAAGTTGAGGGTCTTCCCCATAAAACACAGGCAGAACCAGGGGCAGGGTGGCAAGTACAACATTGGGGTTCAGGTGAGATGAGGCCATGTAACTTTATCCACATCACTGCCAACTGAACACCCGCAGAGCCAGCACCTCAGTGGGCGTCCAGGACACCTCAGCATAGAGACCTTCTCTACAATGGAAGAGCTAATTATCTCTCAACCTTGGTGATCTTGTGCTCTTCCCACACCCTAAATCAAGGCTACCAAAAGGCAAAATGTTTTCCTTGATAATCCCATAGCAGAAACAAAGGGAAGATACAAGAGTTTTAAAACTTATACCCTTAGACTTTACCTAACAAATGCAAACAGTGTAACCTGGTTTCTTGTACCCTCAATGAATCCCCAACAATTAAAAACAAAAAAAAAATTAAAGCTTGAATTAAATAATCTTGGGGAAATATTTCTAAGATTTTCCAAGATTATACCACTCCTGGAGGTGAAGCCTAGATATAACTACACTTCACCATTACTGAAGTAAAGAAACTTTAGGTGATAAAGATGTTTGTCCCACTTTTAATAAATGTAGCGGCCTTACTTGTTGGTGCCAAAACCTAGAGAGGGCAGATGTCATATGACTATCAATACAAAACCTTCTGGGGAAAAAAAAAAAAACTTATAACCTTAAACTCTCCTTCTAGAATAATGGCCTAAGAAAACCTTTGGAGATACAAAGATTTGCATACAAAAATGTTTGTTACAACACTTTTGGGAAAACAAAATATTGAAAAAATAAAGATAAATTACAGTTGTCCACGAGATGTATAATCTTTTAAAATAATTTTATGTCAATAGTAGAAAAGAGTGGGGTTGAATAGGTAGGAACATGAATTGGCATAGCCTCTGTGACATGCAACTTGGCAAATGCATCAAAATTTAAAATGCATAGTTCCTCTTCTAGAAAATTATTCTCCAGGCGCACCTTGGCATTTACATAAAGACATGGAACTGTCTTGTACACTGCAGCTTTGTTTGTAAAAGTAAGAAAAATTGGAAGCAACGTAATTCCACCAAGAGGAAACTGTTGGATGAACTAAATTACATTCTGCACAAGGCAATACTATGAATCCTTTTATAAAAAATGAGAATCTATATTCTAATTTGGCAAAATCTCTGATATAGTAAGTAAAAAATACTAAGTAAAAAATAAGTAGTATAGTGTGCCCCCATTTGTGTAAAGAAAAAAGTATATAAAAGCAACAATAAATACATGATTTGCACTATTCTAAACTTTTTTTTTTAATGTTGTTTACTTTTCCCAACAACCCTGTGAAGTGGGTACTGTTATCTTTGCCCATTTACCAGTGAGAGGCCACATCTGTCAGGCAGTGGAGCTGGAAGACTTGGCAGTCTGCCCTGTTGGTAACCACTGTGTTATCTCTCAAGGAATTAAGTAGATATATTTGCTTGTGCAGGCAATATATCTGGAATATTAGCTTCGTGAGGGCAGGGACTTTTTTTGTTTCAATGTTGTCCACTGTTATATCCCCAGGGCCTAGAACTGGTTCATAGTAAGTCCTCGATCAATACTAGTTGAATAAACAGAATAACTAAATGGAACATACAAGAAACAGGACAGTGGCTCCCTGCAGAAGTGGGAGGACTGGGGAAGAGGGATAGAAGTCTTTTTCATTTTTTTTTACCCTATGCCCTTTTGAATATTTCAAATTTGTATCATGTGTGATCATCCATTTTTTAAAAATATTTTACATTATGCTTGTGAAGAGCATTCAGTCACATGGGAAGGTGGCACTTACAAAGTCAACTGGAAAATGAGAATACAGATCTATCTACTCAGTATATAAACACACATGTAGTACAGTTATCTATAGTATAACCTAATGATTGATTTTTATTCTTTCTTTGGAATGTTCCAAATTTGAAAAATTTTTCCTAGAGTGATTATTGTCTTTTGAATGTTAATATGTTCTTTTTTCTTAAGACATTTAGTATAGTAAACTCAGGAATACAGAAAGATCAAAGCCAACATCCTCAAAATCCCACCATATAAAAATGCCACTGAAATTTTGATTGAACAAGATCCCAGGTATCTCTGTTTGCTTCTGCAAATCTCTGAATGAATGCACATATACTCCTCTCTGGAGACATGTGCACAGTATGTGATTTCACGGCAATGGAACTGCTGTTTCATTCAGTCATAGGTGTGCATGTTATTCCCTGATACACTTTGCATCATCCTCCTTGGATAGAGTTTCCATACACCAATCTCCCCAATGATGGGCATTTAGTTTGCTTACAAAGTTTTGCTATTATAAATAACACTGCTGTAAACATTCTTATACATGTATTTTGGTCACTTGCCCACTTACCTCCCTAGCGTAAAAGGTACTATTTTGTAATCGTACAACATGCTTCATTTTTGATGCAGAGAAGCACATTGATGGTCCAGTATGAATGTCTGCTAGCTTTTCCTCACATCTTTAATTTCTAGGGATTAAAAATTAATTCTGCTGAAACAGAAAGAGTATATTCAAGCCACAGCCAAGTGGAGTTTTTGGAGTCTCTATTGATCTTTGAACAGGATGACATGATTTCCATTGGGATAGAAGAAGTAAGTAACACATCAGGGGTCCTGATGACACCGGATACTAGCTTTTCTAAGTACTTTCCCCATGTCAAAAACATGAATCTCCCTGGAACACTGTTACCAACTTTCATATGTTTTCAGGGTGCCGAGGTAGTCACCTTCCATGGAATTAAGGAAGTTAAAGTCAGGAATTAATCTGTAAATAGACATAACTTGTACTTATCCTTTACAGGCTCTCATACTAAATGAATCTCTCTACAGGTATTTGATATTTTGCCCCTCTATGGAGTGCTGCGGCCACACAGCAGCAACCAGATATCGTTCACCTTCTATGGGCACAGTAATATCATTGCACAGGCTAAAGCTCTGTGCGAAGTAGAAGGAGGGCCCACCTACGAGATAATGCTCAAGGGAGAGGCTTCCCTGATCAGCTATTCCTTTGACACTAAGGAAATCAACTATGGATTACAGGTATTGCAAACCATCTAGTGGAAATTTTATGGGTTTGACTTAAACATCTTGAATGTGTGTTTATAGATTAATGATCATGCCTATAATCAGATTCACCCAACTCCTATGGAAACATTCTCTACTGGTTGACCAGAGAGAATTGTTGTTGTTGTTGTTGCAGTTTGGCCAGGGCCGGGTTTGAACCCACCACCCTCAGTATATGGGGCCAGTGCCGTACTCACTGAGCCACAGGTGCTGCCCAAGAGAATTCTCTTTCTTTCCTTAGCTCCAGGGTCCTCTAGACAATTGGCTTTGGCTCATCTCTGAGTATGTTCTTCAAAGCAGCTAGTTCTTGCCCTACCTTGTCCTAAGGACCCCTAAAGTAGCCTCAGTTTGTGGTTATTGGATCTTCAAGACCAGCTGATGAATTATGTCAGCAAAAACCCAGGAAAAAGAATGTGACTTGCCTAGTTTACCTATGGCTCTCTTTACCTATGTTCTCTTCTAGAACATTCTAAACTCACATCTTCTATTTTTCTTTTCTTTTTTTGTTTTATTGAGCAATAATAATAATGCAAAGAAAGTAACATTCATATTCAACATAATAAGAGTATGTCTTATTATAGAATGCTTTGACTCTGAGGTTCAGTATGGAGTCATCAGTTAACTTATTTGTTTTTCCAAAGTCTCAAAAAATAGACAACTAATATTTATAAATAAAAATAAAAGATAATTTTAAAAAACAGATCATTCGGGTGGCACCTGTGGCTCAAAGGAGTAGGGCCCAGCTCCATATGCCAGAGGTGGTGCGTTCAAACCCAGCCCCGGCCAAAAACTGCAAAAAAAAAAACAACAGATCATTCCAAATTTTATAGACAATAGAAAAAGAAGAAATACTTCAAAATCATTTTTCTTCATATTTTTCTTACAAGATAGAATCCAGAAGGCAAATTTTCTTAGTATAGAAAGCTTACTTTAAGACTTTCTAATGTAACTTCTTGTGGTGAAGAAACTGCCCCCTCCATAGTCTTACCTACCCTAAATCAGCTAGAATGGAGGCAGGAGCCAGGTTTCCAGTGACCAGTGGTCCTCCTGCCCTTCTAGGCACCTTTTTGTGATGCTAAAATGTAGCATCTGTATGGAGAGCAATCAATCCGGTGTCTGTGAGGCATGTTTGTTTGTTCCCCATTGTCAGGATGGTAGCAGGATCCCAGAGGGAGTCACTCTTGTCCTTCTCCTCCTCTTAAGCTGTTTGACCGTGTCACAGAAACGGAAATCATGCTCAAGAACACTGGGAAAGTTGGCTTTGAGTTCAAGGTTCTGAATGACCACCAGTCCTCCCCGGAAAACCTCTTCCCCGGAGTGCCACTGATCCTGCCTGTCTCTGTAAGTAAGCAATGGGAAGGGCCCCGTTCAAATCTGCAGCCACATGCCAGACACAGGCGAGCATTCACTGCCAGGATCACGGGTGCAACTTTTTCTTTTAATTAAAACTAAAGAATTCTCAGAAGCAAGAAAAAAATAACTAAATCCAGGCCACTTCTCTCATTTATTATACAAATATTTATTAAGTCCTGCATGAGTCTGTTTCCAGGCACAAGGGATATGGCAACCGACAAGGCAGAAACAACCCGTGGAATTTTTTCCTTGATAATAAGACTAATTTATTTCCAGTGATGTCTTCACATAGCCTTTGTAACTCCCGAGGGCATCCTCCCCACTGACTACATCAAATAAAAGCAGCTTTTTATTAGCAGGTGTGAAAACATCAGTCGCCTGCAGTGAGTCAAATTGGCTTTAGAAGCAAATGGAGGAGATGGTTCCCTGTTCATGCTCTGTTATCTACCAGTTTTAAGGAACTCAGGCTGAATTTTTCTCATTGTGAAAATAGCACATGAATGTTAGAGAAAAATTGGAAAATATAAAAAAAAGGACAACGATTAAAGTTATAATTATCCCTAATCTTACAATCCAAAGATAATGAATGTTATCGTGATAGAGTCTGTTCTTCCCCTAAATTATCACATACCTCTGGGTTTATTGCTGGTCTCGCTATTGTTCATTGATCTGACTGTGCCCCCTTAATGCTACAACATTTTAATTGCTATAGTTCTAAAATACATCTTAGTATCTGTTAGGTCAACTCTTCTTTAGTTCTTCTTTCTCCAATTTGTCTTAGTTGTTCTTTTGAATTGCTTTTAAGTTTTTGAAAACTTCCTAAGCTGAATGTCTCCTTTTAGTTTTTTCTTAGTTAATGATGGAAAAAAAGGGAAAACTATTCATTTCCCTGAGTGGACTGTTGGTCTCATGCCATGAATTTTAGAAAATTACAGATAAAAGAGTGGAGGTCAATTGTGTATATTTTATACATGTTAATATTTACTATTACTATGATAATTTTCTTTATTTTCTAAGTTGTCTAGAATTATAGTTTTATTTACACGTGTAATTTTACGATATATTTTCCTTTTCAAATTTCTGAATGACTAAGATTTTTTGTTAATATTGAAGGCTTTGCATCATGGTAGGATAATATGCCCTCTAAATTCCTATTTAGTTAATAGGAATTTTAACATTTTAGTGACCTCAATTGATTTTTAATACAAATAAATGTTTGGAAATAATGTTACCTGGGCTATAGAATGCAGATTATAATGAATTTATTTTAAATTAAGCTTAACCTAAATCATTATAGTATTCAAATCTTTTATATCTTTTTCTTTTCTTTTTTCTTCTTTTTCTTTTTCGGAGACAGAGTCTCACTTTGTTGCCCTCAGTAGACTGTGGTGGCATGATAGCTCACAGCAACCTCAAATTCCTGGGTTCAAGCAATCCTCTGGCCTCAGCCTCCCAAGTACTAGGACTACAGGCATCTGCCACATGCCTGGCTATTTTTAGCAATGGAGTCTCACTCTAGCTCAGGCTGGTCTTAAACTTACGAGTTCAGGCAATCCACCCACCTCAGCCTCCCAGAGTGCTAGGGTTACAAGCGTGAGCCACCGAGCCTGGCCTCTGTTTGACTTTTCTAAGACTAAGAATGGTATATCAAAAGTTTTGTTCATTTTGCTATTGTTTTCTATACATACATTATATCTCTGTGTATTTTTCCATTTCTAACCAGGTTTCCAATTATGAAACCAAATTCTTAGAATGAAAACAGATACTCACAGAGTTCAACAGTATACACGAATGTCTGAATGTGTCACGGAGAAAAACTTCTCCACCAGAATTCTGTAAGAGAACTACAATGGTTGGAAAAATACATTGAGATAAGTGCTTGAGTTAAAAGCTGAGACACATCGCCCCTCACCCCAGGGGACTGAGCATAAGAAGAACTGCTATGTGGAAAATCAAGAGAATTTTGTGGGTCGTTCAAGATAGGAGTAAAGAGGAGAGAGAATGAGAGTGTGAGGGTGAATCGTGGAGATGACAAAATATAGCACACTTGGCATTTTGACTCCACACCATGCTCCCTTACATGCATTCCATAAATATGTGAGCGTTCATAAAATGCTTCCTGTGAGTGACTGTCCATGAAACTTGGTGGCAAGGCTCGGTTCCCTGTGCTAAAACAGGCGGCATACGCTTATAAGAAAGTCAAAGAGAGGAGACAGAGAAGCAAGGGCAGGAAGCAGTGGCTCTCTTAGGAACTGTGGCAGTACCGTTTCACTGTTGCAGCTGGATTGGGGGTTTGAGATAAGTGTATTGACTTTACTGGGGTTAGTGAACCCCCAGAGTGCGTGTATGCATGTGTCTCTGTGTGTGTGTATTTAAATAAAATCTGGAGGCTCAGCACCTATAGCTCAGCAGCTAGAGCACCAGCCATATACACTGGAGCTGGCAGATTTGAATCCAGCCCAGGCCTGCCCAACAACAAAGACAACTATAACCAAAAAATAGCTGGGCATTGTGGCAGGCGCCTGTAGTCCCAGCTACTTGGGAGGCTGAGGCAAGAGAATCGCTTAAGTCCAAGAGTTTGAGGTTGCTGTGAGCTTTGATGCCAAAGCACTCTACCTAGGGAAACAGCTTGAGACTCTGTCTCAAAAAAAAAAAAGAAAGAAAGAAAGAAAATCTGGATAAACACCAATATATTACTATTATATGTGTGCCACTACTCACTGCTGGTGATCTTTATTAAGTTCTTTCTCATCTCATTCTCTATTTTCTCTTTAAAGAATACATATTACTTATGACATTAAAAAAATAATAAAATATGTTCAAAAGGATAAAGAGCCCATTCAAAACTGACTTTTAACATTTCCAAATAACTTGAACTTGTACTGGTAATTATTTCCCCAGTTCAAATTCTAGCCTTATTTGCCTTTTCTAATCAGTTGTAACCACGCAATTCTCCCAGCTTTTATATTCTGATTCCTTACCTAGAGGTTATATTTTGACTTTAGAATTTTTTTCAGTGTAATTATATGATATTTTATGTATGCAAAAGAAATCTCTGTAACATATTTGATTTAGAAAATGCTATTATAAAATGAACACCGTGACCTACAACCTGTCTTTAAATCCAGAAGATGACTAATCTATTTGTAACCACTCATGTATTGCCATGTACGCACTTAGTATGCGGAAACCCCCTGGGCACCTCTTCTGTCTCATGCCCCTGCTTCCTGGGGGTTAGCCCTCCACCAGTAACCACCAGTCTGAACTCCATATTTATCATTTTCTTTTTAAGATATTTTTATTACATACACATATATGCTATCTTAAACAAAGTACTTCATTGATTTACCAAAATTTTTAAACACCTACTGTTTTTTCCCCAGTATTTTTTTTCCAATACTGAGGCTAGGGTGGCAAACAAAATGGACAGATATACTTGCCCTAGTGGAGTTTTTGTTCTCTGAGATTTTTTTCATCTTGAGCTTTAGAAGAGTGGCGTCATTAAATGCAGTCTATGCAATTGGCTTTTCCTTCCCATATTGTGTTTCCAAGACTCATCCAGATTGTTGCACATGCTGTAGTTCATTTATTTGCACTACTGAATAACATTCCCTTTCTAACTACTGGAAATTGAAAGTAGACTTCTATTTTCCAGTCAAAGCACATTTGCATTTTTTCCCCCAGCAGTTTGCTGTTAGAAACAACCCGGCCATGAATAGTCTTGTACACATTTCCGTCCACAGGCGGGAGAGCTTTCCTGGGGAGCTTTTCCAGGAGTGGGATCGAGGGTCACAGGCTGTGTTCATCTTTACAAGGTGGTGTGAAAACACCGTTTTCAGGGCTTATTCCCACTGACATCCCCATCAGTTCCCTCTGATGCATATTCTTACCAAAATTGGTAAATTGTACCAATCTTGTAGTTTAAAAAAAATTCTATTATGATCTTAGTTTCATTTACCTGATGATTTAGAAGGGTGAGCCTTTCCTACTGTTTTTATTTATTTGTTTTTCCTATCGCTTCTCCGCCTTTTGGCTAAGATCAAGTGTATTTGTTTTTCCTCTTTTGTGACATGTCTGTTTGTATGTGTGGCCTATGTTTCTCTTGTTTTCTGGCCATTTTTTTATTGCTTCATAGGAATGAATCTTGGGGGAGGTGTGTGATGGAGACATAATCAGCCTTTGGGATTATCTAGTCCATCAAACTCCCAGAGTCAAAGTCCATTTGCAAATTTTAAAGTTCTCTCTGGTCTTTCTACTGCATAGGGTTTTATCAGTTCACATGAGGAGCAGGTGTTAAAGGTTTACTACTTACCTGGAGTGCCCGAGATCTTTGAAAGAAGTTTCCAGATACAGATTGCCCACCTGAACCCAGAAAAGATCACTCTAAGTGGGGAGGGAATCTTTCCTCGAATCTGCCTTGATCTCCCCAGGAACCTCAGAGGTATGACTACCCATTATAGCATTTCGCCACCAGAAGACAAAAGATGCAGTTTAGCATTGCTTCTTTGAAGATGGATGGCTACTTACTTTGTTAACTTGGAAATCCCTTCTGGTCCCCTTCCATGTTAATCCTCAACTTCAAAAACAAACAACAAAAAAAAGGCAAAAGTTGAATTTGACCTGGTGACCTAAGTTTAGTGAGACAAGATCTAGCCTATGACAGTCCCAAATTAAGACCCTGGCCAGTTTTGCTGTTATTGAATTATTTACAGAGGGATGGGGAAATTTAGCTTCCAAAGGCTTTTCCATCCCATGCGTGTCCCTACTGGCCACAATCTCTCCCTGAGTTGTCCTTTCCCAGTAACACACTCATGGATGGCCATTGTAGAGGCCATGGAAGGCAGAGGTTGATGTACTTCTGGGAGTAGAATTCTCCAAATATAAACTATACAGAAAGGCAACCAAGAGCCTGCCCCCTTATTTTTGGCATTACCCAGTAGGAGGGCTAGCTCAGATCTTAATGGCTGCCTGCCCACGTGCCTAGCCAAGGATGGTATTCCTTCTGGGCCAGGATGATATTTCTATCTTAGCAGATACTAACAACAGCTCTTTTCACCATAGACTCTGCCTAGCTCTTTCTTCCTGACATCAGGTAAAGGACAAAGTGTCAAGAAAAGCCCTCCCACCCCTTTTCTTCTACCCATTCCTCCCTAATCACTAACTCACCTGTTGGTGTGATCCATTGAATTCTTTTTTTTTTCTTTTTTTTTTTTTTATTATTAAATCATAGCTGCGTACATTAGTGCAATCAAGGAGTACAATGTGCTGGTTTCATATACAATCTGAAATGTTTTCATCAAACTGTTTAACATACCCTTCATGGCATTTTCTTAGTTATTGTATGAAGACATTTGTATTCTGCATTTAGTAAGTTTCGCCTGTACCCTTCCAAGATGCACCATAGGTGTGGCCCCACCAATTACTCTCCCTCCACCCCAACCACCCCTCTCCCCTCCCTTCCTATATTCTTGTGCTATAATTGGGTTATAGCCTTCATATGAAACGTTTACATTAGCTTCATAGTAGGGCTGAGTACATTGGATACTTTTTCTTCCATTCTTGAGATACTTTGCTAAGAAGAAT
>CAUYRH010072800.1:0-19037 GCA_963574655.1 Perodicticus potto
CCCCCCCCCCCCCCCCCCCCCCCCCCCCCCCCCCCCCCCCCCCCCCCCCCCCCCCCCCCCCCCCCCCCCCCCCCCCCCCCCCCCCCCCCCCCCCAGAAGGTAATGAAGAAGAATAAAATACATGTATTTAAAAATTTAAAAAAAATAGGGGTAATAATGGCTACTTTAAAAAAAAATCAGCTCATTATCAACAGAGCTCCCCAATTCTACAATACATTCAGTCCTCAATGTTATAGATAGATTCTTGGAAACTGTGACTTTAATTCAAATGACACACAGTTACTTCCTTCAATGTTGTTTTGTTATAACATTGATGAGGGAAAAAAGTACTTTCATTATACATCGTTTTCAAGAACCTACCAATGACGTTAAGTGAGGACTTATACCATCAGTAATAATAATAATTTTTTGAGAAAATGCAGTTCAGTGTACATGTGGATTGCAAGATGTACTCTAATTTTGGAATCGTTATAACTGTGAAACAATGCAACTCAAAATTAAGGAAATGTAGTGATAAAACATTTATTGGAAGGTCCCCCCAGACAAGTAACTCCACCCAGAACTGTGCCATTCATCCGTCCACAGGCTGAAGACACAAGGAAATGACTCAGGTGGAAGACCCGTGGCCTGCTTCCGACAAGTGGCAGAGTGCAGGGAAGGAGACTTAGAGAAAACATTCAGAATTATTGGACCGCAGGGGGATGCTCATGGTAAGCAGGGAAATATGCCAAAACAGAACAGCCGCAACCAAAATGACCCAGAGGGAGCCTCTTTAGCTGTAGGCCACACAAAAATGAAGCTGTTACAATGCCATGGGCAGTGACTTCTCCAACGCAGAGAACCTCCTCCCCTGTAACGCACCCGAGGCAGACAGCATGTGCTGAGCCCAGAGCAGGCGCGGAACTGCTCACAAGAAATGAGCAGGGCTGCCTCTACACGCAGACATGCTCTGGATGGATACTGCCAGTCACCTGGGACTGAGATGGAATACCTCAAATTTTCATTCAGCTCTCTGATCATGGCAATCACTGTATTCCAACTGCCCACCATGGTTTAAAACTAAATGCAGTGTGTGTTTGTGTTTATGTAGGAGGTGGCTCAGTGACTTCATCTTCAGTGGTGTCTACTGCAGTATAGCCCAGGCACTCCTGAGAGCCCTAATTACAATGCAAAATCATGGGTTTATTTACCCTTCCTGGGTCTGATGATGGAAATAGTCAACTGCGCATTCATGTTCTTAGCCTGTCGCAACCCACAGGAACTGTATTAGGGGGTCGTGACATTAGGAAGGTTGAGAACCACTGCTCTACTCCCATAAAAAATGGAATGTATCTTCGTTAGGAGAGTAGTGAGTAAAAAAATTAAGAAGATTAAACAAAATGGGACATGGAAAGCTGTTTATGTTTTAAAAAACAGTTCTGCAGAAGATGAGTCAGTAAGTGTCACTCGTCTGACTTACCAGAACAAGGAAAGTACAGCAAATGATCACTGAGGATAAAGTTAATCTCAACTCATAATGTCATTTCCTTGGCACGGAAGTCCCTGGTTTTTATGACCTACTGTTCTCCTAGAAACCACATCCATGGGTGACTGGGTCACTAGGAAGCAGACTATGTGAAAATGAAATAACATTCACCTGTCAGACTGACCAAAATTAAAAAGATTGATATAGCCAGTGTTGGCGAGGGTGGAAAACAGACGCATACTGCAGAAGAAACCTCTATAAAATTAGTACATAGCTTTTGGAAAAAGCAACCTGGCAACGTAAAAACTGTGACAGCGCATACTTCTCAGCAATTACACCTCTAGATAAATAACTTAGAGGAGTATTTATATATGTCCACAAAAAGAAGTGCATAAGGACACTCACTACCTTAACTTTGATACTAAAAACTATCAATGACCTGCTAGTCTCCCGATTAGGGTTAGGTCAAATAAACTGCAGCACATCTATTCTCTGGGATCCTATGTCCCCATTAAAAAGAATGAAGCAGCAAAAATAAATAATAAAAATAAAAAGAATGAAGCAGAGCCAAGTATATTAACCTGGAAAGCTCTCGAAGGCATTTTCAAGGGGTACCCAGAGGAATATCAGGTAGATGAATACTATGTATAATTTTTAAAAATTAAGCTTAAAAAAAACCCCAGATCTATTTTTATTTTATATACTTTTCTATATACCAGTGTTTTTCAACCCTTTTTTATCTCATGGCACACTTGAACCTATAGGTAAACTTCTTGGCACACTTAAATGACGATCAAAAAAAAAAAGAGTAAAGAAAGAATATGCTTACTATTCTTTAAACTTCTTTCGAAAACAATTTTATTCATTATTTTTGAAAATTTTCATGGCACCCCTAAGATCCTCCTACAGGGGCAGCAGCACACGGTTGAAAACTCACTGCTCTTTACTCACATGTGTGTAAATGTGTTCATGGGCTCTAGACTGAGACAGACCAATCACACGGAGGGCTCCCTGAGAGGTGTGATATTCATGAGGCATTTGTGTTGTCTGCATTTTAATAAGTGTGCATCAATGAGTTATTTGAGGAGTGAAATTTAAACATCTTTCTTTTCAATTATGCTTTATTTTCCTGCTTTTACTTCTTTCCTTTTTCTTGAAGTGTGGCAAAATGCATTGCCTATTTCACAAACAGCCACATGTTTAAGGGTACATGTTTCTCTGCCTGATCATCTACTCACGTCTACATGGATGTTTTCTTTCATACTACTCCTGAGACCTGCCCACCAGGGCTAAGTGAGGGGTGCAACGAGAAGTAAATTTTTGATTTTGACAAATACAAAAAAATGGCGTTGGTAAGGAATTGCTTTCTTAAATACAAAATAGAAAAAGAAAAGATTTTATATGCAGCTTAATATTTTTCCCTATTTTCCAGTTGTGTATGATGATCATGTATTGACCATGTGTATTAATGGTCTGTATAGCCATCACAGACCATTCCCAGCAGGGACAAAGATGAGCATGCCTTGGGAACTAACTGGGAAGAGGCTGAACCAGTGATGTCAATGGGGGTGAGTCTCAGGGTCAGCTGGCGATGTCTGGAGACACTTTTGATTCCCACACGGGAGGAGAGGTTGCTACTAGCGCCTAAGGAGCAGAGGCCAGGGATGCTGCTGAACGTCCTCTGTCACACAGGGAAGTCACTACCCCAAAGGACTTTCTGTCCCAAATGTCAACAGTGGGGAAGTTGAAATCTCTAGTCTAACTACACCATGAGTCACATATAACTGTTAATATTTTACACTTACTTGTTTGGTTTGTTCCGTCGATATTTAATAGGAGGATGGGGGAGGGCCCAAGCTCATACCTGAACAATGAACTGGTAGATCATGACCAGGCTGACCAGCATGCTGACGTTGGCCAACAGGGAGAAGATGGACAGGGCTCGGAGGCTCCGGACAAAGACCAGCAGCACCAGGAAGGGGAGGAAGGACAGCATGTAGAGCCGCGAGTCCATGGTGGGGGTCAGGATCACTGTCTCGTTGCTGTGACAGTTGTTGGTGGTCCCATTGGCTGCTTCTATCACCTAGAATGAGGGGAAGGAGGTAAAAGGAAAAGCCTCCCAGATGACAAAGGCCAGTAGATCTCCCACGGGGGAAGACTCCTGAGTGAAGGCTCAGGTGTGTGAACAGGCCCCTAGAAGTCTCCGTCTTTGGAGGTCTTCGTGATCATCAGCAATCCCACTGCCTGAGCGGCATGTGATCAGATTTACCTAAGACAGGGGTCTGACAAGACATAGGGAGCTTTTTCTATGCCCTAAGTCTTTAGAAGAGAATCAAATAAAAGACATAGTTCTACGTAAAATGTTAAAACCTTAACTCTTCTGTTGACCAAAAGCACCTTAGAAAAAATCCTAAACAAAAATTTCACTCATCTCTTCCCATTCTCTCTCTCTCTCTCTCCCTCTTTCTTTAAACCAGGATCCTACCTGTTTAAAGTTGTCAGCCAGAAACACAAAATAGACACAGCAGAATCCCAGCTGAGTGACAATCAGGAAGAAGTCCACAATGTGCCTGGAGACGGGGAAGGAAGGAATCCAAAGAGCATTACAAAACAAATGCAGGACTCTGAGAGGGACCAGTGTTTTAAATAGTGCTTTTTCCCAAGCCATCACACACCATTCCCAGGAGGTGACAAAGATGAGCATGTCTTGGTAAAAGGAGGAACTATTCTAGGTGCCACTGGTCTGGGGCTTTGGGAGGAAGGTGAACGGAAGTGCTAGCTGTGTGACTTCTGGGCCCCTTCTTAGCTTCTTTTCTGGAATGTCGTATGAGGTCAGGGCATCCTGGTGTGGAGGACTGACACCAGACCACTGCCCAGCCCCTTGGCATCCTGCTGCCCACCTGCCCACCTATGTCACCTCACACCTTTTTCCTAGAGCTACTCAACCAACAGGAGAGACCCCGTCACCATCTCTTTCTACAATTTGGATCCAAAAACCAAGCTAATCGCACATAAGTACATAGAAATGGATGTTACAAAACAGATTGTGGGTTGAACATGAATAACTGGTAATAGCCTAAAGGATCATCTAAAGGAAAAATTACATTACAGACCATTCTTACTTGGGACATTACATAGCAGTTAAAAAGAATGTGTTAAATGTATGTGTGCTGACAGAGAAAAACGTCTAAGACATTTAAGGGAGAAAAGTTTTCCAATAACATACGTAGAATAGTCAATTTAAGCAAAACTTTTTAAAAAGCATGTGTATGTTTACATACGTAAAGAAAATACCAAAAGGATATCCAAGCAACTGTGACCAATAAGTTATTTAACTTTTCACTTTATGTCTTATTCAAAAAAATGCTTTTACTAAGGGCACACATTTAAAAAGCATACATTTTACTAAAAGAATAAAGAAATGGAAGGAAAGAAGGAGAAAGGGAGAAAGGAAGCAAGCTTAGAAGAGAGTAAAAAATGAACTAAAAACCAACCAACCTATGTTGTTCACTAGGCAAATGTGGCTTCTCCCACCCGCAGAAAATAATTTTGCTAAAAGAATTATATAATTTGCATCACTGGATGAGGCTATGAATGAAGGTGACAATTTCCTCTAAAATCACAAAAAGGAACTTTCCTAAAGAACATAGTTTTAATGTGACTTAATCTTTTAAAAGTAAGATTCAGTCTATGATACTATCAATTTCCTACTACTAAATATAGGAAACAAAAGGTAGGCTATTCCCCTCCAGGCATCTGAAAAACTACCATAAAGAGAAATATCTAAACACGCCTACCCTGTCCTCCTTACCTCACCTCCTCCTTAAAGCCTTCCCTTCCGTCTACTTCATGTGCTTCTCATCTGGCACAGGGACGAGAGAATCTTTCAAGTTCCTCCCATTCTGAGCAGCAAGGACGAGTTCCCAGCCCTGGATACGCTCTTCCCGTCGGTGTCTACGGCTGCTCCCTTCATCTTGTTCTGTGTATTCTCTGCCCACCCATCTTTCTCCTTACACAAACTACAAGCTCCTGGAGGGTCAGGACCATGTGATTTACTGCAAAAAAATCTCCCCTCCCTGGCTAGAACTGTTTTATTCCACTTACAAGAGAGGGCTTAAATATATTTGTTGAAATGAGTGAATCAAATATAATCACTGGTCACAGACCGCCAAAGTGGAAACAGACCTTTGAGACCTTTCAGGTCGGGCCCCACGTTTTCCTGATAAGGAAACCGAGAACCAGGGAAGGGAGGAGTCACCCAGCTCAGGGTCGCACACAGCTCATCACAAGCAGAAGTGAGCTAGCCCCCACCCGAGCCCACTGACCCGAACGATACTCTCCTCACCCCTTACGCTGTGCCCCCTATCAAAGGTCTCCACATGGCTGAAGAAATGAGGAAAGCATTACCTTCCCCAGTGCGCATGGTTCCGGAGCCAGGAGCAGGGGCTGGATTCCAGTCCATACATCACGGTGTCCCCATAGTCTACAAAGGATTTGTTGAGTCTGGGGGAAGGGGCACCGGAGAGGAAGGGAAGAGTATGTGAGTTAGACCACAACGGCAGAACAAATTCAGCCTCCAATTCCCCATCCGTCCCCTGCAGGTACTACTTCTGAGTCCTATATCTGATGTTTTCAAAAATCAGAAGTGTTAAGCTGATGGGACTTTCTTTATAATGAATAATCATTTGGTAGAATCGTTTCGGTGTAGTAAACAGTATAAAATGCATAAAACTAGAATGCGGCATCTTTCCACTGGAAATAAGAAAATTTAACAGATGACAATGAGCCAGAAAAAGATCACAAAAATAACCTGGGAAAGGAAATGCTGCAACAGTGAGCAGCCACCTTCAGCTACTGGAAAGAACAGAGAGAAAGCTGCCTTCAGTGCTCACTTTCAAGGTTGTAACGGAAATCCAAAGACAGGCTGCCACTTGAGAGGTGGCTCAGAGGGCTCTCACCTGTGGCAGAAGTGGTGAGCACATTTCACCAGGATGGCCATGCAGTGCACGGCCACAATGCCGATCACCAGCAGGCTGAGGGGGCCCATCTGGGACAAGTGTTGCAGGCAGAAGGGGAGAGAGAAAAGCAGACAGAATTAGGGTGAGTCCAATCAAAACACAATTCATAAATGACTAAAATGCTGCTAAGGCACTTTCAACTGACAGCTTCTCAGAAGAGAAATGTGAGCACGGAGGTAGGCTCTGTAAGATGGGTGCTATCTGGACTCCAGCACATCTTCGAGAGATTTAATCTCATGAAGAAGAAGGACCCAAGGTAAGTTTGGTCTGAGACTGTGGTGAATCAGAATAGAAGGTTCTTGTGACTCTGTGGGAAGAAGAGATAGGCTAAGGGACGTGGGGGGAATGGGGAGTTATAGTTGGGAAATGCCAGATCCAAAGAGTCTGAACTTAGTTGAGGATAAGCCCCATCTTTGAGCTACCTCCAACTCTACAAGAAGCCAGAATGGCTTTGGACAGGCAGTCTATAGGAGGTGAATCATAAAAAGAAGATATAAGGTTCTCAGAGTTGACCGTTTAGGGATGGGGTGTGGAGGGCTGTGTAGAAAATGGACAGATGTCTGTTACTAACTCATCGGTTCCTAGTACTGATAGAAACTGCTTGAGCCATTTTAAGTTCATCCTCCACCACTAAGTGAGCCCCACAAGGGTAGGAATCTTTGTTTAATTCCTGGATATATTCTATTTTCAGAGCCTAGAAAAAGGCCTGGCACACAGAAGACCCTCCATAAATATCTTTAGATAAATGAACATCTGAATTTTGCTTCTTCTCAGCTGAATTTAAAAAAAAAAATAACTTAAATGAAGTAAAGTTTTAAAACAACAAAAAACTATCCCCTAAACTTTGTCACAACACTTCCCTCCGCCCATGCAGACCCTTACCAAGATGCCTGCATTTTTCACTGCCAGAGGCAGCCCCAGGAGTCCGGTGCCAATGTTCCCTTTCAAGAGGTGGATCAAGGTCTGGAACCATCTAAAGTGGAAAGAAGATACAGGAAAACATTAACCATAATGACAGCCAACTTTAAGCAGTTAACACTAAACTAAGGATTACATGCATTACTTTATTTTACTTCCACAACTACTCTATATGATTTTATTTTATGGATGATGAAGCAATTTTGCTCAAGAAAACACACCTAATAAAGATCTGAGCCAGGATTCAAACCCTGGTCTGACCGCAGAGCTCACCCTCTCACCCACAGTTCTGTAAGCCGGCACTCTCTATGACTCTTCCTGGACGGGACCAGAGGACCACGGGTCTCTCTCCAGGCACTCCGTCCTTTCCAGGGACATTTAGGCCTGGTTCTCACCCCTGAGCTGACCCCTGTCAAGACTCATACCCAAAACTGCAACAGAAGATAACAAACCCAACTCTCAAGGACAAGCACAGGCATGAGAACACAGGAGTCCCAAACCCTGTCACAGAAAGTTGTAGGGAAAGTCAACAGAGTTAAGTCCTATAATACCATAAAAGCCAGAAGTCCTTGAAGCCCTTTATGTTAAAAGAAAAAGAGCCCAATGCTATAGGGTCCTGGGATTGGAGAAACCCTTCCAGTTACCTGGTTTATCCTCTATAAACAGGGACAGATCTATATAGACTGTTCTCTTCCTGCTGCAATTGTAAAGCCTCTCACATTTCTTCATTCATTTTGTTTTTCACTGAATAACTATCATCTCTCATGTATGAAACATTGTGGTGACTGCAGTGGTGAAAATAAGTATGAATAAGGCACAGATCTCAGTCTCTTAGAAGTTAATAATGTCCTGAGCAAAATAAGGGGACACAACCACCAAAGATAGAAAGATTCCTGTCTTTAAGAAAAGCCCAGGAACAGAGCCCAGGGAGAAGGGAGCAGGTGAGGCTTTGTACAAAGCAGAGACATGGGCTCAGGCCAGCAGGAGAGACAGGGTTTGCAAATGTGCTACTGGGGAAGAAGGCATCACTGGCAAAGGGAAGGGTCTGGGGACAAGACCCCCAGAGAGACCCCAGAAAGAACCAGAAGGAGCAGTACTTGGGCTTAGTGGCCACTCAAGTGGGGGTGAGAGTGAAAACAGAGAGGTATAGGAAATTCCTCTTTTTTATATAGAGAGTAGAAATTCATCAGAGGACTGACAGCTTATTGTCCCCTGGTCCCATCCGGGAAGAGTCACAGAGAGTGCCGGCTTACAGAACTGTGGGTGAGAGTGAGCTCTGCGGTCAGACCAGGGTTTGAATCCTGGCTAAGATCTTTATTAGGTCTGTTTCCTTGAGCAAAATTGCTTGCTTACTTACGAGGGGTAAACTTGTACTCAGCATTTTCCATCCCTTGTTACCTCCAGTAGGATAGGAAATGGGTTAAATACAGTGTTATTTTGCTCCAGATCACTCAGGATTTAGCCCCTGGAGCTGCCTGGAAATTCTCTGCATAAATCACTCAAAACTGATGCTTATACCTATTTCTTCAAATCTGCCATTCAGTAAAAACTCAAAGAAACTGGTTACTCATAAGGGCCACTAGTAAAACACAGCTACATCCTCTGGAAAGAAATTTTACTTTAATCTTTTCCTCCTTGCATCTTCAAGAAGAAAATCTGTTGGTCTCTCTGCTGTCCTCAACCTTTTTATGGAAAATCAAGGGAACTACTTCCACTCTAAGGAGGTTAAGTGCTCTCCCACCCATCCTGAGGATTTCCAGGACCCATTATCAGCAGCAAGAGAAGATAACTGGACAGGATAATGAGCCTATTTAATTTCTATATCTGTTTAATCCACTTAAAAGCAAAGATAAGCAGTGTACCAAACACAATGCTTACCAGAGACCTCCCCATGGGACACCAGGTCCCTCTGGCCTTAGCTCTGCCATGGCCTCCAGATGACAATACCCCCGCCCCCCCTTCCCTTCTCTGGCCCTGTTGTCTCCTTGTTAAAGATGTCTCCATGGTGCCTTCAGTTCAAACAGTAGGATTCTAGACAATTGGCCACATGACTCTTTAATAGACAACCCCAAGTTGGGGTTACCCAAGGCTGTGTGAGTAACACAGAATCACATTATTGGACTGCAAAGTCTTAACTACAAAGGTGAACTAGGAAAAAGGAGAGGAGTTGCCCAGAAAAATCTCTGGAGTTCCATTCATGCTCCATAAGCAGTTCTTACGACTTCCTGGGCTCAAGACTCCTTTATTTTCTGATAAATAATTCGGGACCCCAAATGGCTTTTGCTTATGTAGATGGTAGCTCCTGATATATAACTATATTTAGAAACTAAAACTGAGAAATTTAAAAACGTTTCATTAAAAATCACAATAAGGTCGTTATATGTTAATATACATAATAATTTTTTTAATGAAAAAGAACTCCATTTTCCAAGAAAGAAAATGTGAGATTGTTTCTTACTCTCCCCGCCCAAATCTCCTTAATGTTTCACGTAACAGAAGATAGTGATTATCTGTGTCTACATTCAATCTATTATGATACATTGTTTTGGTTTAAGTACATGAAAAAAGTTTTCTCATAGACATGTAGTTGGAAAAGGAAGTTTTTTAATAGCTTCTTCAGAGAACTATGCTAATTTTTCTTTGACACTATTCCAAACTGAGACCATGAGTGTTGCTTAGAAGTTAGCTGCAATGTGGAATCTGAACTTTTCATTCTCTATTAAAATCCACGGGTGTCTTGCTCTTTCAATGAACCTTTTACCCACGCACAATTTCCTAACATTATCCTTTAGTCACCTGAAGGATACTGCGTTATGCAGATCTTCCAAATGCTAACATCTTTCATTACACAAATATCAAAAAATCTCATTCATTAATATCACCACTGACCTCAACAAAACATCTTTAAGTAAAGATGTCAAACTTATGGGGCTGGATATAAGTTCTTTTATTTTCTAATTTTGCTTGGAATCCCAAATTTTATTGTGAGCAACAAATATATATTATTGATTGTTTTTCTTGAGGTGATGGGCTCACTTCATTCATTTTCCGTAAAATGTCTACCAAGTACCCAGGTCTAAACCAAGTACCTGCAGTTTGTCGGTTTCTAGTAAAAATGTGTTCTATGAAAAAAAAAAAGCAGTAAGTTCAGTTAACAACTCAATACTACTGATTTAGTATGTCACAATATTGTAATTTGGGCTTATTTAAGTACAAAAACAAACAACAACAACAAAAAAAAAAAACAACTCAATCACTCAAGGTCTTTGTCCTGAGACAAGTACCATACTTCAGTATCATACTCAGAATATTACTAATTTTTAAAAATTGGTTATGTGACTATTTCATGTAGGACATTCTTAAGCAAAACTGGCTTTTTCATGCACATGAGACAGTGAAGAATACAATGACGACTAGTATAACTCAGTGCCACTTACCTCAATTCATGCTATAGTGCCTGCAATTTTACCCACCACTGCTTCTGCATTATCAGTACAAACATTATAAAGATCATTTTGACCTCAGAGACTTCTTGAAATGGGCTTGGGAACCCCAAGAGGTCTGTAGAACACATTTTACAAACGGCTGCACCAAGTCACCTGGAGAAAGCTAGCTGTAGTCAGCTGGTATCTCAGCCTGGGGAAGAATCACCGAGGCTCAATCAATGGTTAGTAGAATATAACTAAGAAGGGCAAGAGGAGAAAAATTTACCCAACAGCATAAAATGAGGCTGTCTCCAAAGCAGTCAATAGCTTGATAATATCAAGGGTTAGGAAATCACTTTACTAAACACACCCTAATGGAAATGTTTGGGGTTCCTATTTATATCCCTAATTAGGGTTTTTTTACTGAGCCTTGGTCTTCTGGAAGAGCACAGTGTATGCATGAACATGTACAATAGAGCAAGAAGTACTTCCATGTACTTTGTTCTTCGGCAAATTAGATAATAGGGTAGGACGAGAGAGAAACAGAAAGGGAACCCAGCTCAAAACACTATCCCTCATACTTCCTACATAGCAGAGATTCATTAAGATTAAAAAGGTTCTTCAAATCAACTTACACATTAATCACAGCTGGCATGTTCTCTACATGAATGCTTTTGTGGATCTTATGTCCCTGGCTCAAAATACTCAAACAGTCCTCCAAGTCCGTCCCAGTGAAATACTTTTCCCTACCCCACATGTGATGGAACTGTGGGGTATTCACCATCACCCACAGATGGGCCTTCCTGGTCACCTACCTCTTGTCAGTTATCAGGGCTGGAAGGAAACCTCCGAACAAAGTTTACCCCAGAAAAGTCCCAATATAAGCTCAAGGATGGTATCTTCTGATTTGCTCAATTTCCAACAAACAAGGGGAAATAATTTTGTGTTGACCACTAGTTATAACCCAATATGGAAAAAAAAAAGAAATATTCAGAATAGCTACAGGCACACATCAGCTTCCACAATTCCAAAACCAATAAGCTGCTATTCTGGAGTTACTAGGTGGTTGGTTTTGAGGCTCAAAGAAGAGTCTAAAAATAATGAAAATACAGACCCCATCTGGCAAGTATGGAATAGACAAGTTGACGCCTGAGAACAAGATACAGCAAAAACTAGAAGGGAAACTCTAGAGAAGCTTGGAAGAAGCATTTCACAATAATGAGCGTGACCTCTGACAGGAAGCGTCATGTGCACCGCCATTGGCTGTGCGTGGAGCTTCTGCCTCAGGGCTCCCAGTGGGGTGGATGAGGGTAGAGGAAAAAGGGAATGGTCACTGCACTGCTGCCAGCTGCGGTCTAAGCAATCTCTCCCATCAGCTACAACTGCAAGCGAAGGGGAGTCTACAAAAGCATGCCATGTGAGGAACAAGCTGAAATCAGCTAGTGGTGGTGAGGGCCGGGAATGTGGGCAGACCATGTCTTCTGTTTCTACCCTAGTTCACAAGAGAACACGCCCTGCCCTAGGAGAGTGCAGGAAGTGACAGGCTTCAAGAGAAGCTTCCATGATCCCCTTGGCTGGTGACAGGGGATGCCGTAAGTCTAGGACATGATGGCTACTTCGGTAAGCCACCAGTAAGTAAGAGTTATAGCTAAACTTGAGGACTAAATTGAAAGCTGCAGAACTGGAATCCAGAGAAACGTCCCAGGTCTGCTGAGACGTTTGGGGAGTAGCTGGGATAACTCAACAGAGTAGAAGAAAATCTTCCTCTGGATTTTCTAATTCAAGTGGTGAGGACCACATAATCAGCATAGCTTCACAGTGGAGTCCTCAATTTTTCTTTGCATTTGGGGGAACTGAGGCCCAAAGAGTGCCAAACTCATCCGAGATCAGTTGTGGGTTTTGCTTCCCAGAGATAAGACTTATTAAGCACTCCTGTGGGAATGCAAAGTGAATCTTCTTTTCTCATCAACCCGGAATTTTTTAAGTGCTGACATTATTCTTCCCTCCTCCCACTTCTTCAGCCAAATGAACCGGCAATTTGAGACATAAGTATGGGAGAGACTTTGCAAAGGAAGCTTCCAAATGGGCTCAGAGATTGAGTTTCTAGCATAGATGATGCATAGTTCTAAACTAATAGAATTAAGAGAATGGCCTTGCTAGAAGCTTTTCTCAAGACTAAGCCCTTGCTCAGCCCCAGTTTTGTGGGACCACGGCAACGGGAAAGAATAAAGAGTAAGAAATGGACTAGAGAGCAGCAGCCGAAGCATCTCAATGCAGTCACTCGCCCAATCTCTTCAATGCTTACTTTCATCTGTGAAGTGGGGAATTGAAATGGAAGAGAAAAAAAATAAGCCTAGGAACATGCATCCCACCCGAGGAGGGGGCAGAAGATGAGAGACTTACGTTGTGCTGCTGCTTTCCCCAAAGCGTTGGTAGGAGCCAGGAGAGGTGGGGTTGCTGAGGCCGTCCGAGGGGCTCTCCTCGGGGCTCCCGTCCGTGGAGCTGTAGTCATGATAGTCTTCGTTCCGAAGTCTCTGTGTGGACATGGCAGCTGGGGGCAAAGGGCCAGCATTAAAACCTTCTGCAGCTGGGGCCTTGAGCTCCATATCTAGGGTGGGCTCTGGGGCAGGAGCAGTCATTGTTACAGTAGCTCAGTGTGACAGCTGCACTGTGGATTTAGTACCAGGGTGCCTGGTACCAAAGGAAATGGAAAAGTGCAAAGTACACAGGGGCGGGCTGGGTTCACTCAGCTTCTGCCTCACAACCTTCCAGACTGGTGTCACACTCATAACTTCCTAAATTTGTCAGAGTACACCTGGACAGAGCAGAGGTGAGGTATTGCTTGGGAGGGCTGAGGGAGGAGGAATGCAGAGAAGCCCTTCCAGGAAGCATTCCCCATTCCTTAGGTCAGGGTTAATTACTCTGGCCTCTGAGTTTATTTCTCAAAACTTGAGCAATAGTTAAATAGTATATACACTCATCTTGCCCAAGAACAAGCTCTCAGAGTATGGGAATTTTATTTCTCCCATATCTTCTGCCTTCACTATACAACCCTGTTGCATTTAAGAAATCTCTGGATCATCCAATACTGCTCAAACTCTCCACTAGATCCCACAGCCACGATCTCAGACTACCTTATACTCTCTAGAGGCCATCGGTAACTCTCATCTCCCTACCCTGCTTTCTTTTCTTGCCACCAACCTTACTATTGAAAAATAGTAGCTGAAAGCAGCTCAGAGCAAGACCAGGAGCATGAGGGGTATTCACCCCTGACCCCTGTCTCAACATCTCCCCTCCACAGTCCTTCTTCTTTCTTATTTTTATGGGTTTGCTCATTTTTAAAAGATGGTGGAAAAAGAAAACCTTCCTCCTGTGGGCTGGAAGGTTGATGAGGTAGTGTCCCTGGGGTGGGGCGGGGGGGACTTTCTCAGTAATGCTACTAGAAGAAAGAGAAGACGCACAATAAGGATACACTGGGGGGTTCTGTAAGCCCCCAGAATCATACAGACTATTGCTTAAAGCACCTTCACAGGTCCCTCCAAGCCCCTTATTGTATAGGTGAAGAATCAACCCAGAAGATGAAGTGACCTGCCCAGGCAGTAGCAAAGCAGAAAGCCTATCTCCTGATGTCATGTTGGAATCTGGAAACATCTGCCAAATACAGTGCCAGCTTCTTTAAGGGAGTATCACAGCACAATCAGAAAGAGCCAGCTTCTTGCCCTCAAGTGAAAAAAGAAGGTATGTTAACATTACAAATACCAATAAAACTCCTCTGACCCTTGGCAGACCAGTGCAGCTGCTTGCCCGGGAGGCTTTCCTCTGGCAAGTCACTGAACACCCCTCACCTTCCCTCAGGCTGATGCGTCTCTGATACGTCATATGGAGACAGGCCCTCCAACTGCCATTGCAACACCCCATCCCACCCCAACACCCAAGGCAAGCTGCCAGCGGACAGCGCTCCCCACAGGTCCAGTCCCTGGGGACTCCCGGAAACTAGCCCAACCACAGTGATTCATGGGCGATCTCGTTTTCTTCCACCAGCTGAAATGCAGCAAGGACCCCAAGTCATCTCACAAGGAAAGTGCTTTGGATGAAGCCAGGAAAGGGCCTGGAATTCCCAGGACAGATCCTGCCTCACTTTACTGCTGGAGCCACTTGGCAGAAAACCTATGAGGGCTTCATTTACTCACACGCTGGAGGAAAACAAGAACAACTTCGAGCTCTGGGGCAACTACACTCATGAGAGGGTCAGGAAAAAATAATGTATGAAGTCTCTTACCAAGAGCAGTTGAAAACCTCTTGCTACGCAGGTGAAAATGAATAAGTTAATTTATATGTATATCAGGCGGCCTGGGTTCAAAGTCTGCCTCTACCACCAGTTTGCTTAGTAAATTTGAACAATTTTCTTTTCTTTCTTTTTTCTTTTTTTTGAGACAGAGTCCCACCCTATGCCCCTGAGCAGAGTGCAGTGGCGTCCTAGCTCACTGCAACCTCAGACTCGGGCTGTGAGCATCCCACTGCCTCAGCCTCCGGAAGCCGCTGGGATTACAGGCGCTTGCCACGGCGCCCAGCTGGGTTTTTCCATTTTTTTCATGAGTTGGGGTCTCACTCTTGCTCAGGAGAGTCTCAAACTCCTGAGCTCAAGCAATCCTCCCTCCTCAGCCTCCCACAGTGCTGGGATTTCAGGTGTGAACCACCACGCCCGGCAATTTTCTTTATCTTTCTAGGATCTTTGTTTCCAAATGTGCCAAAAGGGGAGGGAGGTGTGGACTAAAATATCTCTCAGCTTCACTGTAGTGCTAATACTCTAGCCATTGGTAAACATAATTATTTATGCAAGCACCAGCTAATTTCTTTTCTTTTTTTCTTTTTTTGAGACAGAGCCTCAAGCTGTCACCCTGGATAGACTGCTGTGGCATCACAGTTCACAGCAACCTCCAATTCCTGGGCTCAAGCGAGTCTCCTGCCTCTGCCTCCCAAGTAGCTGGGACTACAGGCACCCGCCAAAACGCCCGGCCATTTTTTGGTTGCAGCTGCCATTGTTCTTTGGCAAGCCCGGGCTGGATTCGAACCCGCCAGCTCAGGTGTATGTGGCTGGTGCCTTAGCCCATTGAGCCACAGGTGCTGAGCCCTAATTTCTAATCTCTTCTAACATATCAAAAGCATCCGAGGAATATAGAACCTTCCAAGTGAATCCTGTGAGAAAGAAACTTTTAATCTGAGGAATGTAAGCCTCCTTTAAATTAGCAGGCCCAGAGTGGTATTAAAAATGGGACACCAGTCACATCTCACTCCTTCCTTGAGCCAAATAATTACCTCTTGAATCCACTTGCTATGTGGGGGCTAGAAACCAATGCTACATAGCCATAAAATGCTATATGCCCCACAACTCATAGCCTATAGTTTTATGGTCTATGTATAGATGGCCAATCACTATCAATGTCATTTCTGTGAAGCAAGGAGCATTCCTATCAAACAACTTTGTATGAGCCCATTCCTTCTTCCCTTTTGCCTTTAAAAAACTGCCTGTAACAAAGGTGGAAAGGAGCATTCCCCAAGACAATCTGGAAGTGCTTTCCCAGGACCTTTGAGTGTCTTCCTCACTTTGGCCCAAGTAAGCTCTTTAAGATTATATTTTGTGCCTCAGCTTCTTCCTTTAGTTCAACACATTCCTGTACATTACTGAAAGTAAGGGAAACAACACAGGGACTGATGAATTCCCCAGCCCTTCCCCATCAAGCAAGAAATCCCTGTGCTGCTTACCTGGTACACCCACATGCTCAATTTATTTCTAACACCATAAAATGGCCTCTTTCATGTTGTGTAAAAAAAATTAAAGTTACCCACAGCAGAATGTAAACTGCTCCGAAAGAAGCTGAAATCCATAAATCTGAAAACAAAAAAACAGCTGCAAATTAGCAATTGCATGGAAGTTGAAAAAAGAAAAGAAAAATGCTACTTAGGAGTTTGGGTTGATAAACTCAACAGAAGTCAAAGACATAATAACAGGCCAGGCGCGGTGGCTCACGCCTGTAATCCTAAAACTCTGGTAGGCCAAGGCATGTGGATCCCTTGAGCTCAGGAGTTTGAGACCAGCCTGAGTAAGAGCAAGACCCGGTCTCTAAAAACAGAAAACCTAGCTGGGTGTTGTGACAGGTTCCTATAGTCACAGCTACCCAGGAGGGTGAGGCAAGAGAATTGCTTGAGCCCAAGAGTTTGATGTTGTTGTGAGCTGTGAGCCCACAGCACTCTACCCAGAGCACAGAGTGAGAAAAAAAAAAAAAAAGAGAGAGATAATAACAATACCAAATAAACTAATACAATTCATGGTTGCATTGGGATGAGAGAGGTGCACAGGTAGAGGACAGCACCACTGAGTTTTGCCACACATGTATCCTGCTAGGCAGCATACTACAAAGAGCAATGACAAACTGTGGTGTATACGGGGGCTGGACTAGGATCAAGAGGGGGTTGGAAACCAACTTAGGGAGGAATGGTTGGAAGCCCAGAGATAAGTTTCAATCTGGCAAACTGTCTTTAAAAGCTATCATATGTATTAGACTCGTTTTGGGCCTCAAAGTTCAGGCAAGCTAGGATCAATAGATGAAGAGTAAAGCAAGGCAGATCTCTGGATAGACATGGGAAAGAACTTTCTGTCAAGGACAGTTATCCAGATGAAACAGATGGCTCTGGAAGAAAGCACACACCTTATCCCTGAAGAGTCTAAGCAGAAGCCCATTCTCAGAGGTATTATGTAAGGATTCAAGGATCAGACAGGGGAGGAGCGGTCACTCCCTGGAGCTCTTGTTCCAGCTCTTTCTGGCAATCAAGGCTTCCTCTTCTTGTTCCCTGTCCCCACTGATGTGATTGACCATGGTGACCCCACCTTGGGCTTCCTTTGATGAAACCTGACATCCAAGCCCATTGCTGCAATTGCCAGTTCCTCCCTATAATATATTTTAACAGTGCATGTTTACTGTCAAAATGAGGGTTGTAATGTGTTAAAGTCAAAGATAAGCTTGCCCTTCAGCTCCTTGAGGACAGTGAACAGAGATATTCATGTTGGGCCCATCAAAACTAGTTCAAAATCTTCTGCAAGATATTTAGACCCCTAGGAATGATTTTTTTTTTTTTTTGTAGAGACAGAGTCTCAGTTTATCACTCTCGGTGCAGTGCCATTAAGTCAAAGCTCACAGCAACCTTCAACTCTTGGTCTTAGGTGATTCTCTTGCCTCAGCCTCCAGAGTAGCTGGGACTACAGGCACCTGCCATAACGCTCGGCTATTTTTTGATGCAGTTTGGCCGGGGCTGGGTTTGAACCTGCCACCCTTGGTATATGGGGCCAACACCCTACTCACTGAGCCACAGGAGCTTCCCCCCTCCTTTTTTTTTTGAGACAGAGTCTCACTTTGTCACCCTCCATAGAGTGCCATGGTGTCATAGCTCACAGCAACTTCAAACTCTTGGACTTAAGCAATTCTCTTGCCTCAGCTTCCCAAGTAGCTAGGACTACAGGCATCTGCCACAACACTCAGCTATTTTTTGAGAGACTGGGTCCTGCTCTTGCTCAAGCTGGTCTCGAACCTGTGAGCTCAGGCAATCCACCTGCCTTAGCCTCTGAAGTGCTGGGATTACAGGCATGAGCCACTGCGCCCTGCTAAAAGTGAACTTCTAAGAAAGTTCTGCATGTTTGGTGGGGAAAAAAAAAAACCAAGTGTACCTGCAAAATTGTATTGAAATAGTATGTACCAAGTATCTGTATAACCTTGAAATATTTCCATAATTTTCCTTACATAAACTATGTTTTCAGTTGTATCAATAGGCGAGAATTTCTCTTTAACTCACAAAATATGCCCTGTTTCAACTTGGCACTAAAAATGAGCAGATGGAATCACTTTGTGCTGTGAATGTAGTATGGAAAATGTGTCTTAAAATTTAATTTCATTTAAAAAAATCATGTGTTGGCTCGGCGCCTGTGGCTCAATGGGCTAAGGCGCCAGCCACGTACACCTGAGCTGGTAGGTTCGAATCCAGCCTGGGCCTGCCAAACAACAATGGTGGCTGCAACCCAAAGATGGCCGGGCGTTGTGGTGGGCGCCTGTGGTCCCGGCTACTTGGGAGGCAGAGGCAGGAGACTCGCTTGAGCCCAGGAATTGGATGGAGGTTGCTCTGAGCTGTGATGCCACAGCACTCTATCCAGGGTGACAGCTT
>CAUYRH010072801.1:0-18515 GCA_963574655.1 Perodicticus potto
ACCCATGAATGGATTAATAAACTGTGCTATATGTACACCATGGAATATTATGCAGCCTTAAAGAAAGATGGAGACTTTACCTCTTACATATTTACATGGATGGAGCTGGAATATATTCTTCTCAGCAAAGTATCTCAAGAAAGGAAGAAAAAGTATCCAATGTACTCAGCCTTACTATAAAGCTAATCGTATGAAAGCTATAACCCAATTATAGCCCAAGAAGAAGGGGAAAGGGGAGGGCAGGGGAGGGAGGAGGATGGGTGAAGGAAGGGTAATTGGTAGGACCACACCTATGGTGCTTCTTACAAGGGTACATGTGAAATTTACTAAGTGTAGAATATAACGTCTTAACACAATAACTAAGAAGGTGCCATGAAAGCTATGTTAACCAGTTTGATGAAAACATTTCAAATTGTATATAAAACCAATACATTGTACCCCATGATTACATTAATGTACACAGCTATGATTTAATTAAAAAATTAATAAATCCTAAAAAATATATTTTGCTATTTTTAAAGTATTTTTTTCCTAGCTCTTTCCTTCCTCTATGTTATAAACATCTTCATACATATCTCTAAAATACAGCCCCTTCCAGAATTTGCTACTACAAATATGACGATGTCATACCAGGATGCTGAGAGGAGACAGTCTGCGATGGTCCTGCAGACATCTCATCCTCACCATTCCAACTGTCTCTTCCAAAGGAGTCAGGAGCACTCCACATGCTTGAATCACTCTCACTAGAAAATAAATGCATATAGTTTTCCATGGTTTCAAAGAAGATAGATATTGGAGAAAGAATCCCTAATGATCTCTACTAATTTTTCAATTGATACTGACCCCCACTTCAGTTCAGCCACCCACTCCTCTAGTCATCACCTGAAACTGGCTCACTTCTGAGATAATTCCAGAATCCCCATGTCAGATCATAAACTCCATCTCCTTCCACTTTGACCTGACTTGCAAATTAGTTGCCTCAGGTCCATGCATGTATTTGCCTTTCTCCTCCCTAGGCTGTGGGAGAGAAGGACTAGAGTCACTGGGATTTCTAATACAAGCACAGAGTCATATGGAAAACTCTGGTTATCCCTGGGTACTTTCCTCTACCATTTCTCCATAGCAACTAATTTCAAGCCACCACCTTCTTAATAGTCTTTATTGTAATCCTCTGCCTTAGTAGAAATGCAGCCTCTTCTAGAAAAGCAAGCCAGAAGACAGGAACTCTTTTTAATTCACACTCTTTTTTAAAAAAATTACTTAAATGTATCAATGTCTTCATTATTCCTTACTCTCTCCTCACTGTTCTAACTGTTCAGAATTAATCTTTCTATGTGCTAAACCCCATGCTTTCTGCCTTCTTGGAGACATATTTCTGCAACTTTATCTTTTCTTAAGTATATAATCAATCTTTCTGTATCTACAAATTCTTTCACATCATAGAATACCAATCCTCTCTAATCTTGATAATAGGAAACACTTTAAACTCTGTCTAGTCAGTAATTGCTAACAGACTTTTCAAATACTAGTCCACAATCACTTTGTTTCCTTTCCAACTTCTCCCTTTTCAGTTCACTCACTAATGCCAGCCTATTTGACTCTTGTTTCACTTTCATTCACAACTCTGCTTAGCAAAATCCTTCTAATTTGTCTTGAGGATCTAGACTTCAATGTCCAGAAAAAATTCTTCCTATAATACAAACTTGATTATACCTGCCCATCAACTTCAGGATAAATCAAGTCCCCCTTATGAGACACATAAGTTTTAGATGTTGGCCATTTAGAACCTGCTTACTTTTTCATCACCATCTCTATTAATTTCCTATGTGCACTTTATTATGCTTTAACCTCAGAAAAGTAAATGCATTTTTTATTTTACTCCTATGGGTAATTTCAGGCTTTTTCTTTATCCTTCTCATCGTTTCTTGGATTACTGTAAACATATAATTGATCTCCATTTCTGCCACTGTCAGCTATGCTCACTTTGCTACCAGCAATCCTGAATGAAACAAAAGACCCTACCTGTATGTCATTTTAACAGAGTGAATAAAATGCATCTTGAGCTTCACATATGTGAGTTCCTTTATACTCCAGCCCACACTGTATGTTGGCTCTGGCTTTCATCTTGTCCAGCTTCCTGGCATTCCTACTCACACATACCCTATAGCTCTTGATACCAAATATTTCTCAACATTAATATTTCCACAATTCCTTACCTTTGCTCTAACATCTTCCCCTCGCCTAAAATTCTCTTCCTTTCCTTTTTACCTAATACGTTTCTAGTTTCTGTTTGTTGTCCTAAATTCAACCAAAGTAGATCTCCAAAGAGCTTCTGAGAAACTCCCCTTATGCATAGTTTTCTGTCTTCTGTACCCACAATGTTTGCATTTTGACTCTAAAATAACATTTTCTACATTATACTTAAACTCATCTTTTACGTGTCTGTTTCCCTAAATTAAACTGTGAACAGAATAGCAAGAAACATGCAATATTTTGTATTAGTATATAATAGAATCTCAAAATACTTTGGGAATTACTATTATTGATTTGTTCATTTAATGCACTTCTGAAAGTTGAATACACAAATTTTATACATATATATGTACATAATACACAATAAAAAATATGTACATTCCTATATAGTACTGTTCCAATAAGTGTAGCTAATTCTACTAATAAATCTCTAAGGGAATAAGTTTTTGCTTATAATACCTCAATTTGAACATTCTGTAAGTATGAAACTGCTGTTTCTTTTGTTTTCTAGAGGAAGTTTACTTTTCTTTAATTTTTTTTGTTATATAATATCAAGAAGTCACCATAATAACAGTCCTATTGTTTCTAGCACATAATTTTCTTTCTGAAAACAGACTGAATTTCTAATAAAATTTAAGAACACCGTCACCTCTAAGATCTCCAAGCACATCTGCAGAGACTTTGAAACTATATAACTGTCAAAATGACAAATAGAATCCTTCAAGAATATGGTTTTTTTCTTGTGCTAATTACCACATTTACGAGATCATAAATAGACCATACTTTTTTCCAAAAGTTTGACTTTATTTGATCAATAGAACATGATTTCAGTGATGAAGCTGCCTTAATAGGGCCAGGTCTCTGGAGATAGTTTGGGGCCATCAGCTAATTACATCAACCTTCCAGGAAACTTAGGCTATGGAGGATCAGAGGAACCAGACCTGCCTGTCATGAACCTCTCATGGAACCATGTAGTCACACCTATATGGACTTTACAGATCTAGTTCCATGTTCTCATATCACAGACAGGGCAACTAAGACTCCAACTGAAGAGGGCATGTGTCCAAGTCACCAGTAAGTTGGTGACAGTCAGATCTCCTGATTCTTCTCCCCACACTCTCAGCCCAACTTCTCAGTGGAGGAGGGCTGAGAGGCTTGTTCTCTGGACCAAATGCAGCAAGAGGCCCGAGGTCAGGGCATCAGGAGTCTCCCAGCCTCCATGTGGGAAACTCAGCTGAGAAAAGGGAAGGGATTACCCAAGGGGCCAAGACTAGAACTCAGGGCTCTTTCTTGACCTATGGCTTCCTAATAGAAGCTTCCACAAAGGAAGGTATTACTAGAAGGAATGGCATATAATGGCATCATCATCCAGGGGAGGGCAAGGCAATGCCTTTAAATACAAATCATTTGAACAAATGACTGGATAAGAGTTGGTTTCCCTAACATGGTCTCCCCTTCTGGAGAGAACAGTCCAGGAAAGGAGTGTAGGAAAGTTTGTGTCAGAATGACCAGCAAGGCTCTGAGATGGGGCATGAGTGGGAGGCGGGTATTTAGATCATTTGCACTAGGGTTCGCAATTCCATGACTTCTACTTCTGTGAGGAAGACCACCTCACCAGTGTTCTGATGCCAAACCTCAAAATGTGCAGGATCCTCCACGATCTTTTGCCAATGATTATCACAAAGGGGTAGCCGAACTTTCTGGTGTCTTTCAAACTGTTTCCAGTTGTCAGATGGGTCCTGTTATCCAGCAGCACCTCCCCCGAAGCTGAGGCACCACATCTGTGATGTGGCTGTACAGGTGCCGGTGGAGTTTGGTGGCCGCCGCCTCCTTGCTGCACTTTGGGCAGATGAGACAGACGTGGTAAGGGGCCAGGAAGCGGGGCCAGTGGGTGCAGGCTTCTGTGGAGAGGACTTCAATCGCTATAGCCAAGGTCATGTCACACCCAAGCCTTAAGCTCCTCATTTCAGCCAGGGATGGTTTGCCTTGGACGTTCGTAAACTGGGCGTTGAAAATGGAAGAGTACCTGGGTCCCCAGGTAAAATGTGTGCCCACCTCAATGCCTTAGGTTTTAGTCAGTGGGTCCTAGCAAGCAGGGCAGTTCATTTGTGACAAGTCTAGCATCTCTATGTTGGCTAAGAAGCTGCAGCTGGGACAAATGGCAGGCTGGTCCTCTCCAACACTGCTGGGAGCTGGAACTGTGTGACATCATGCTCCTGATGCTGCCCACATCTGCCTGGGCCTTGATAAATCACAGTCCTAGCCTATCAAACAGGCTGTGGTAGGCATCACACAGCAAGCCCAACTCTGGGGGGGAGTAGAAGGTGTACATATCCTTCATGAAAAACTCCTGGCCATGGAGACCGAAGCTGGGCCTGGGCTCATCACAAAATTTCCTTGTCACTTGGTACAGCAGGAATGGAAGCTGCTTGTAGGACAGTTATTTCTGGGAGGTGATTGGGGCTGTAATAACTTCCTCATGAGTTGGCCCCAAGCAGCATTCCTTGCTATGTCTGTCTCTAAATCTTAGCAGCTCCTTTCCCATCAAATCCCTCTGGTTGGCATCTCACCAGAGGGCTGCTGGGCTGAGACTGGGCATGTTGACTTTCTGCCCCGCAGTGGTCTGCATCTCCTGATCTATCACCCGCTCTAGCTTCTCCAGGGCATGGGAAGTGTAAGGCAGGAGGTGGTAACAGCCAGGGCTTGCGGGGTGGATCAGGTCCACCTGCAGCATCAGCCGCTGGCTCTTACAGGTCAGGTCACTAGCTTTGCCCTCAAGGGAGAACACCTGGTTTTCTCGCAGGTTCTGTGGCTCGTATACTCAGATTAGCACCAAGTGCTCTCCCTGGGGCACACTGGTGAAGCCTGCGAGGGACATACCTGGAGAGGTGGCAGCTACAGGTGGCCAGGGTGGCAACGCTCTGCATCTTGTCAGAAGCTCTTCCGTGATACCCTGGCACAGGGGAGCACCTGTACCAATTTGCAGTCACAGCTCATGCTGCCATGAGACTGCCAGGCAAGGCCAGCGCGCCTGAGCTGAGCCTCAATACACCATAATTCTAAGAAAACTAAATCATGTCTGCAAAATACTGTATCTTGAAAAGTTAATCAAACATCTGAGGCCGTTATTCACTGTCTCCATTCAGAGAGTGTTCTATTAATGTGAGTAGCATAAAAAGAAAACTCGCTAAATGAGCATATTAGTTATACCTTTCAGAAGACTCTTCAAAAAAATATTCATAATTATCGTGTGGGATAGTCTGAAGAGAGAGTTCTAACTTCTCTGAGTTAACTTCATTTCCAAAAACCTATAGGCATAAGAAAGGAAATTATAGCCATTATTTCAGAAAAATATTGTCTAAAAAATATAATCTGTACAGATTCTTAAAAACAACAGTAAGGTCTACAATAAAGGAACTAAAACTACAATCACACAATTTAACTTCTACTCCTAAAAAATAATTTGATATGTATATCTCCCTATTCCTAATCTATCAAAGCAGAGTCTAATAAATATTACTGATTTATATTGAATCACTCAAGTTATTTTTCAAAAGTGAATTTTAAAAAACCTTCATTTATTTATTTTTTTTGAACCATTTCACATGCCATTTCTTTTCTTTTTTTTTTTTTAATTATTTTTTATTGAGTCATAACTGTGTACAATGATTCAAGCTTGGAGTACAGTGTGCGGGCTTCATTTAAAAAATAGGTTTGTTATGCCATCCTAGAGGAGATTCTTACAATAAGAGCTTACGACACTTAGTTTACTATGAATATAAAATTCCTAGCAGTATATTTTTCTTTATTTTAGTACCTGACATGTACCATCTAATTCAGTAATTCTATATATGTCCCCACCATAAGATTCGGCACTACCCTCTGTGGTCCACTGTGATACATCTGCAACATTCTGTATGGTACCTATCTCAATGGTGAATGACACCAAATTTAAGCCAAGGGGGGGAAAATCCCATTAAAATAAATGTGCAGTATCTAATATTTTAGCCGTCAGTTTTGCTTCAGTTAATACACTTTTTCATTTGGCAATTCTTTTCTGAGAGCCTACTATGTGCAGATATCATTCTAAGTGCTGGCTAGAAAAGAGTGGACAAGAGAGGTATGTGGTCTGCCTTTGTGGAGTGTATATATTCTTGTAGCAAGTTAGCATACAAATAATTAAAGCTGGTAAGAGGTGTTAATGTAGTAACAAATAGAGTATAGTTTTGCATAACTGCCATGTACCAAAAAGATGAAAAGAAGAAAAGAAAAGGCACAGGGAAACAGTCTGAGTAAAAACAAACAGTGGTCCATAGTCTGGTCTCTGGCCAGTTTTCCACCTTCACCTCATGCCTTTCTGTTTCTCACAAAGTAACTTCAAGAGGTCTTGAAGGTAGGATACAACTATAAGAGCGAGTTTACCTAACAAATGCAATCAGTGTAACCTGGTTCTCTGTACCCTCAATAAATCCCCAACAATAAAAAATAATGATAATAAGTAAATAAAAAGCACCTTTGGTCACAACTCAGGTCCTACCTTTTTTTCTTCTTTGAAGTATTTTTTGATAATTTTAAATTTATAAAATTTACTAATCTTTTCCTTTCTTTCTAGTGTACATGTGTGTGTTGTCTCTTAATTCCAAGAGACTTCCTAGCCCTGGACTGCTTCATGAAACATAACCATCCCTCCAGAACATGAACCCAAACACAGTGATTTTTTTTTTAAGTAAGCAGGTTAAAAGAAAGATAGCACTCTGATCAAACATACTTACTTTTTCTGAATAAAAATGTATAACTTAGGTTTTTGACCAAACATGGATAAGTATTTCCTGAATATAAAGTTAACATATTTTAGCAATAACATGACCGTTACAGAATGTACTAAATCCTAATGAATTAACTGTCATTTTGAGAAACACACAAAATGTAAATGTTTAAAACTCCTTCTCTAGGCTGCATAAGAAAAATATCAATTCTTCTACACATTTTCTAAAATTTTAAGTTCTGCTTTTCATATTCAAGGATTTAATCCACCTAGAATAACTTTTAGTATACAAAGTTATCTGGTTTCTAGAAGGCTAACTTTTAGTATACAAAGTTTATCTGATTTCTAAAAGACTAATGCAAAATAAGGCAAGAGTGAGACCCTGTCTTGACTAAAAACCTTGCTCACTCTGCTCAGCCACCAACAGGAATCTTATATTCAGCTGGACATTCACAAGATCCAATAGATTATACTTGGCAGCAAGTGAGTTTTGCAGAACAATATAGGAGAGGAGCCACAACATAGGCATAGAAGAAACTTAGTGTCAGTGCAGGTGTGAGGGGTACTCCACATGGGTGAGTATAAGCATCACTCTGGCTTAGAAGCCACATGGCAACTCTTATACTAACACTTGGCTCTAACCTCTGGGAATTGAAGCAAGAGATTTCCCACATTCAGAGAAGACCCCATTTGTACTTTCAATAAGGTATGCATCATTCTGTCACAGTCTTTCTAGTCATGGATTTATTTTTCACTATATCCCATACTGCCTGGAAATACAGCTGATGTTACACCTGTAGGGTTAGAAGACCACCCTACATAAGCCACACAAAGGCAAGCCTTTAATGGGTTAAAGTATCTTCTGCTAATGCAGAAGCAAGAGGGCTGGGCTCCCCCTGAAGCATACACAGAGGCTGTTTGTCCGGAGGTAAAAGTCCATAAAAACAGTGACTCTGAAAGTATGCTTCCATTAAGCCCAGGTGTTTAGGGACTGACAACCCCACTCCTGGTGATACGGATCAGAGGGTGACTTATGTTTTGCACATAATGTCCTAGGGCCTATAGAAGTCTGCTCTGTAGAAAAACAAAGTCATAAATCTATTTTGGGTTAATTAAGTGTGTGCTTGGAGGGGCTTCATTCTCCAATTCCCTACAGCTCTTTACGATCTTTATTTTGTTCAAAAGCTGACGCATGTCTGAAAAGAATGTAAAAACAGAAAGTAATGTGTTGATTTGTAGACTGAATGTTTTTCCACAAGTTAATTTTAATTAGAAGAAGTTAGGTAATGGTAAAAGGCTGTAGATCATAAGATTAAGTGTGTACATGACCACCAGTGTATATAAGGTGGCCCAGAATAAAGATGATTTGCTACATGCCACCTGAAGAGTGTGTAGTTTGTTACTTGGATTCCCTAATAATTACAGGTGCGAGTTCTACACCTGGGGCAAAGCTACTGTCCCTCACGTCTCCATTCCCGCAACATGCACCTTTTATCTGGTTTCTAAAAGACTAACGCAAAATCATTTGCTTATAGAGAAGAAAAGGTCTTTAACTTTTATTTGCAAGCACTAATACCATTTTTATTTTGCCTACTGAAATAACCAGGTGTACCAGCATCATTAACTTAGCAAACCATTCTATGACCACTGATGTGCAATGCCACATATCATATAGAAAGTTCTCCTAGCCCAGGCACAGTAGTGCTCATGCTTGTAATTCTAGCACTCTGCAGCCAAGGTGGATGGATTGCCTGAGCTCAGGAGTTCAAGACCAGCTCAGGCAAGAGTGAGACCCCATCTTGACTAAAAACAGAAAAACTGGCCAGGCATTGTGGTGCACGCCTGTAGTCCCAGCTACTAGGGAGGCTGAGACAAGAGGATCACTTGAATCCTGGAGGTTGAGGTGGTTGTGAACTCTGATGGCCACAGCACTCTACCCAGGGTGACAGAGTGAAACTCTATCTCAAACAAAAGAGTTACCATGTATGCATGAGTCTTTTATTGGACTTTTTATACAGTTTTATCAGTCTTACTTGCCAATTCCTATATTGCTACTACATTTAATAATTCTTATAACTCTACAAGGAGTCTTGATAACTTGCAATACCAGTCACCCATCCACCATATATACATACTTTTCTTCTTTTTCCAACATTATCTTGACTATTCTTGGCCTCCTGTTTTCTCAAGTAAATTGTTCAATCAATTAATTGATCAAATCTCATACACACAAAAATTACTTTGAAAGTTCTGTTGAAATTAAGTTAAATAATTTTATAATTTAAATTGGGAATAACTAATATCTTTCTCATATTAAGTCTTATTATCCATTCATATGCTATAGCTGTCCATCAAAAGCATTATATACAATATTCTCAATAAAGATAACTCACATATTTTCTTAGATGACACCATTATAAATGCAATGGTATAGATTAGACCATTAATATTTACTGAGCACTGCTCAATCAGCAAACCACAAGTTTTATGTATATTCCATTTTAAATACTTTAAATTTACATTATGATTCTTTTTATGACCTATGAGCTTAGAAGGGTGTGTTTTAAATTCAAAATGTATATTTCACCTTATTGTGGTTGACTTGTAAATGAATTGCTTTATATCAGAAAGCACACTGAGTACTATAAAGGTTATTTGACATTTATTGATACATACTTTAGAATTTAGTGCATGGAAAATTTTTATGAATGTTCCATGTATGCTGGGAAAAAAAAATGAACTCTCAAGGGCAGATCAAGATTGCCTACCAGAACTGAGCTTTCCTAGAATGACTGGAGAAAAAGAGAAAATCCAGCATTACCTGGCATGGGGACCTTCCCCAGAGTCATAGCTCAGGGAACAAGTGAGGAGGTGGTGAGCTAAATACGGCCTATGATCCAGAGCCATGGAAATTGATGAATTATGCAAGCGATTGTGACCAGCTGGGATCAGTTGCCCCTCCACAGAGGTCCAGGATGGGAGGAAGAGTTTCTGGTGTTTTCAGTAGTTGAGGGACGCTGCATGTTGAGTGGAAAGCTTAGAACATTGGGTAGACTTAAACAGTATACAGCAACCAGATTCAACTCCCAGCTGGAGTGGATTTGCCATAAATTTGGGACTGGTGAGGCAGTCATACTGAGGTGTCAGGGGTCAGAGAGCTGCCATTGTGGGATGGTCATAAGAAGGTCTTAGCAGGGCCCTAAAGCACAGTCATCTTAATTCAGCCTGCAGGGATCAGAACTCTACTCTTGGGACAGGCTGAAGGACTCTTATACCCCACAGGAACTGGAGTCAGGGGGCACTGTGAGATCAGCCCCTGAGGATTCTTGTGAATTTTAAGATCCCAACCCAGCAGGGTCTGAATACTGAGGAAACAATCAGGCAATCACTGAAGGCAACTTCACTGAAGGCAACTAAGTTTGGAATAAGGACCATAGCAGTTGCTGGCTATGCTATCTCCTAAAAAAACCACACCACCACTTGGTGTCCTGGTGACATATTGCAACATATTGTCATCAACATCAAGGACTTCTGTTTGAAACAAAGGAGGCAGTGAGAAGGAATAAAAAGGACATGGAGGTGAATAAGAAGAAAGAACACATGAGGAGGAACCAACAGAAAAATTTGGGCAACATGAGAAACAAAAACAGAGGAACTCCCCCAAGGAACCATGAGGCAACTACTACAGAAGACCCCACCTGTAAATAATTAATGGATTTGACAGAAAGGGAACTTAAAATATTGATGACACAGGCAATAAAAGGAATTGATGAGAAAATGGAAAGGCAGAACCAAAAGCCAGACAAGAGATATGTAGAATATAGAAAGGATATGGCAGAGCTTAAGGAAATGAAGGAGACAATCAGGAAATTTAAAGATGCAGTAGAAATATCAAAAATAGGTTAGACCATGAAGAAGAAAGAATCTCAGAGCTAGAGGATAAAGTTTTTGAGTTAACCCAGGTAGTTAAAGAGGCAGAAAAAAAGAGAGAGAAAGCAGAACAGATGCTTAGAGAATTATAAGACTCCATGATCATTCAAGGGGAAGAAGATTGCCCCAAAGGAAAGGAAGACCTACTGGAGACTATCACAAACGAAAACTTCCCAAGTTTTACTAAAGACCCTGACACACTCCTTTCAGATGGATATCGAACCCCTGGTCATCTCAACTCAAACAGAGCCTCTCCCAGACACATGGTAATGAACTTGTCCAAAGTGGAGATGAAAGAAAAAATTCTGCAAGCAGCCAGGAGTAAGCACCACCTGACCTAAAGAGGCAGAGCTATTAGGATGACAGCAGACTTTTCAACTGAATTCCAAACCAGAAGAGCATGGTTGGTCATTCACCTTCAACATTCTTAAACAAAACAATTTCTAGCCCAGAATTCTGTATCCTGCTAAACTAAGCTTCAAAATTGATGGAGAAATCAAATCTTTTCCAATTATAGAAGCACTGAGGAAATTCGTCACAACAAGAATAACTCTGCAGGAAATACTTAGACCTATTCTCAGCACTGACCACCACAATGGACCACCAGCAAAGTAAACACCCAGAAGCTAAAGGTCAAAACTTAGCTTCCACAATGGCACAAAGGATAAAACTACACAATGGACGTTCAAAAATAAGATGAATAGACTTATCAATTCATCTTATTTTTGAACGTCCATTGTGTAGTTTTATCCTTTGTAGTTTTATTCAACACACTTATCAATTCTCTCAATAAATGTCAATGGATTGAATTCACCACTGAAGTGGCACAGGCTGGCTGATTGGATAAAAAAAAAAAAAAAAAAAGCACAAACCAGCCATATACTGTCTCCAGGAAACACATCTAGCCTTGAAGGACAAATCAAGACTCAGGTTTAAGGAATGGAAAACAGTATTTCAAGCAAATGGAAATAAGAAGAAAGGAGGTGCTGCAATCTTATTTTCACACATAAGCATATTTAAAGCAACTAAAGTTAAGAAAGCCAAATATGGACACTTTATACTGGTCAAAGTAACAATACAACAAGAAGACATTTCAAATTTAAATATTTATGCGTCCAACTTAAATGTGCATAGATTTATAAAACAAATTTTGCTGAGTCTGAGCAATATGATATCCCACAACACCACAACAGTCAGGGACTTTAACACCCCTCTGACAGAACTGCACAGATCACCTAAATAGAAACTAAACAAAAATACAAAGGACTTAAGTGTGGCCCTAGAACAAATGGGATTAATAGACATATATAGGACACACTATCCCAAAACTAAGGAATATACATTTTTCTCATCAGCCTATGGCACATACTCCAAAATTGACCACATCTTAAGGTACAAATCAAACCTCAGCAAAACTGAAAGAATAGAAAGTATACCTTGTATCTTCTCAGACCACAAGGCAATAAAGGTGGGACTCAACTCCAACAAAAACATTCATCCCCACACAAAGACATGGGAATTAAACAACCTTATGCTGAATGATAGTTGAGTTCAGGAAGAGATAAAAGAGGAAATTGTTAAATTCCTCAAACATAACAATAATGAAGACACAAGTTATCAAAACTTGTGGGATACAGCAAAAGCAGACTTAAGAGGGAAATTTATCACATTAGATGCCTACATTTGAAAAACAGTGCACATCAACAAACTCATGAACCATCTTAAGGAATTGGAAAAAGGACAATCTAATCCCAAACCCAGTAGAAGAAAAGAAATAACTAAAATTAAATCAGAGATTAATGAAATTGAAAACAAAAGAATCATACAGAAAATTAACAAAACAAAAAGTTGATTTTTTGAAAAAATAAATAAAATTGATAAACCTTTGGCCAGATTAACTAAAAACAGAAATCTCTAATAACCTCAATCAAAAATGATAAAGGGGAAATAATAACAGATGCCACAGAGTTATAAGAGATCATCTCTGAGTACCACAAAAAACTCTATGCCCAGAAATTTCACAATGTGGAGGAAATGGATCAATACCTGCAATCACACCCTTTCTGTAGACTTAATCAAACAAAAGTAGGTCTCTTGAACAGTTCAATTCCAAGAACTGAGATCAAAGACACAATAAAAAAAATCTCCTAACAAAAAAATGCCCTGGTCCAGATGGCTTCACAACAGAGTTCCATCAAACCTTCAAAGAAGAGCTTATACTCATACTGCAGAAATTATTCCAAAAAATTGAGAAGGAAGAAATCTTCTGCAACACATTCTATGAGGTAAACATCAGCCTGATACCAAAACCAGGAAGACTCAACTACAAAGGAGAATTTCAGATCAATTTCACTAATGAATATAGATGCAAAAATTCTCAACAAAATCCTAGCCAATAGATTATAGCTACACATTAAAAAAAAAAAAATCATTCATCACAATCAAGTAAGTTTCATCCCAGGGCTGTAAGGCTGGTTTAACATACACAAAGTTCTTAAACGTTATTCACCATATCAACAGAAGCAAAAACAAAGACCACATGTAATCCTCTCAGTAGATGCAGAAAAAGCATGCAGTAAAATTGAGCGTCCTTTCCAATTAGAACACTGAAGAGTATAGGAATAGGTGGCACAATTCTGAATCTTCTCAAACCCACCTATGACAAACCCACAGCTAATATTTTACTGAATGGAGTAAAACTGAAAGCTTTTCCACTCAGAACTGGAAGCAGACAAGGTTGTCCTCTATCTCCACTACTGTTCAACGTAGTGCTGAAAGTTCTAACCAATACAATGAGGCAAGAGAAGGAAATAAAGGGCATCCAACTGGGTGCAGAAGAGGTCAAACTCTCACTCTTTGCCAACAATATTATCTTATACTTAGAGAACCCCAAAGACTCAACCACAAGACTCCTGGAAGTGATCAAAAAGTACAGCCATATCTCAGGATATAAAAGCAATGTCCACAAATCAGTCGCCTTTGTATATGCCAATAACAGCCAAGACGAGACAATTCCCTTCACAGTAGCTTTAAAAAAAAAGTTAAATACCTAGGAATATACCTATACCCAGATGAAGGTAGAACACATTCTTCTTTGTAAAGCATCACAAGAATGGAGAAGCAAGAATACAATGTGCTCTATTCTAATATGAAGGCAGCAGATGAGCTAATATAAGGGGGTGGGTAGGGGAATGAGTAAGTGGGGAGAGGGAAGAAAATCATTCTCATCAGAGAAAAACACAGTGAAAACCCAGCATTGCACTAAGAGCTTCAGATTGCCAGCCAGAGATGTGATGTTGACCTTGATGTGGCTATCTTATTATAATAGTGAAATAGATTACTTCCTAAAAGAGAAAATATCCAAGCTACAGTGTTGTTCTCAAAAGCAGCTCTCCTGCCCACCTTGGGTAGAGGTGGCAGCTAAATTTGGGAAGTGGAAGAAGCAGTACTTGCTCTTGGTATTAACTTTTATCTCTATTGCTACTGGAATCAAGCATCAGGATAGCATTATCAAGGCAGTTTCAAAGCTTCATTGATGAGATAAGAGAAAAAAATGTAAGGCACCCACAAAAATATCATGAATGTTATATCAATCAGGTTGATAAAAATATCTCTGATTATATGTGAAGCCCGCACACTGTACTCCATGACTGAATTATTGTACACAGCTATGACTCAATAAAAAATAATTAAAAATAAATAAGTAAATAAATAAAAATAGCCTGCACTATGAAAAAAAAAAAAGAAAGAAAGAAAATGTATTTCCCACTCTAACCTCTGGCAGTATCTCCACAAGGAGAGTAATGTGTTGAGGTTAGAGGTTTTGCACAGATTTTTTGCAGTCCTCTACTTTTCCACATTTTGGAGACGTGCACCATGCCATCTCTGCCAATAAAAAGTCCATTTATTTATATATTTAAAAGTTATATATACTTCATGTGAAATTTATTTTATATCTTTGTTAGTAACACAAAATGAAACAAATGCCAAAATAAGTAAAATTTCCAGAGTAGCAATGAAAGGGATTTTCTTTAGAGTTTCAAAATGTTCCACTCTTTTTAAATCCTTATTTTGCTTATCTTCAACAGCAGGGTGACAAAGAATTGAGAAATCATTTCAGAGAGAAGAACAAAATAGCTATCTATTCCCCATAAAGTTTAGTCAGTGATTTAGGCATCAGCCACAGTCAGTTAGCAGAGATCCTTCTCTGTTTAGTCTTACCTTGGATGTCTTTTTCTGACTTGACAAAAGTAAGGTCTCCTGAAACCTTGGGTCTTCTATATGAGAGCCTTCTCCCTTATGATCTTTTACTGAACAAAGGGAAAGAAAGAATTGATCAAATGGAAAGTATGGCACAGAATGAAAAGTGGAGGCTTAATAAGAAAACCAAGCTACATGAGGGAAATTTTCACCTACTTCTCCTATTTTCAAAAAATCTTATCTTTATTTCCAATATTAATCTCTTTTCCTCCTGCTTTGAAAAAACAACATAGCAAAGATGATCCTTCTTCTAAGATTGTTCTCAAAGAATTAATTATTGAGCTATTTCTTTGTTCCTAATTGTCATATTATTCAAGAAAGTACTCTTCAAATAAAACCAAAAAACATACAACCTCCAGAACCTGTATATTAGGATCCATAGAACATATCTGTGTTTCAGAGTCCAATTCTTGAATAAAGTGCACTATAAAGGACTCACTTTAACTTCTTGTATTATTTATAATTTACAGGCTAGCAAGAAGTTAATCTATAAGATAAGTAGAAAATTGATGTAGGCTCTGTTGGAGAACATAATATTAATATGAACCATCCCAAGGAGACTCATTACTAGATTTATATTACTGCTTCTAATTGCTTCATTAATTTCCTGCACAGAATCTTTCAGATAAAAAGCCAAGGCAGAAATGTTTCTCTGATCTCAGTATTAAGAACTCAGAGTATTGTTTTTCATAACTTCGTGCCCTTAAATATTATGATTTAAACATCTTACGGAATGGTATATTATAAACTCAATAAATAAAAATACAATAAACAAGTACATTGGAAACTAAAAAGTGCATTTCTGAATGTATGTAAAAAAGGAAATCAAAGATAGGTTATGAACTATTTCAACATATGAGTCAAAAATATTGAGAGATATCAACAATGGGACAGTATTTCAAAACTAATATCAAGTAGCCGATGCTGTGTTTAGAGGGGAAATATATTTTTATAAATGAATTTATGAAAATGACAGAAAATCTGACAAAAATGAGTTTTGTATTCTATCACAGAGGCCAAAGAAAGAAAGTAGAAAGGCAGAAATAATAAAGACAAAAATAGAAAATAAGCTAAAAGAATATAGTAATCAACAAAATCAAAACAACTGTATATTTGGAAAAGATTTAAAAATTCACAAACCTCCTTCACCTCTTTAATCAATTAAGACAAAATTAATAAATAGCATTCAAAATGAAAAAGGGTACAGCTACAAATGCAACTATCATTTTTTAAAGTAATGAGCAAATGCCATGCACAGCTTTGGACAAACCTGATGAACTGAAAACTTTTATAATAGAAATATAAATTAGCAAAATTTACTCAAGAAAACATAGAAAGCCTAAATGGTATAATAATTTTAAATAAACCAATAAATCAGAAATCTCATTCCTAGTAGGAAAAAGCATCTGGGCTCAAATAGGTTTCTGGATGAGATTTTATCAAACTTTTAATTAACAAAAACTCCTTTTGCATGCAAACTGTTTCATAATTTTTTTAAAAGTCACCTAATTTACATTAAAATGTTAGTAAATTCTGACATAAAAACAAAATATATAAAATATATGTAAGAAAAATTAGTAAGCCAATTTCAAATACAAGATATAAATGTGACTCTCTCTAAGACAGTCCAGAAAGAACTCTGTCTTAAGAAAAAATGAGGAGCTAAAAGTGAACTAACTCAAAGAAATAAGACATGGACTATAATGAGAATTAGGTTCTAGTCCTAGGAAGAGACTCTACCAGGACACACAGAAATCAACAAGGAGTAGCACAAACCCAGGGCTATCTGACTTAGGCATTACCTAAATGATTCTGTAAAATTTAGAATATTGGACCTGATGTAACGAGATCATCAGAAACACTCAGGTCATCATGACTAAGTTTTAAAGGAGACTAAAACATAGAAAAGGCTGAAGATTGTTAAACAGGCTTTGCCAGTGGGTCATTAAAGTGATCTTGTTAAACTAGCAAGCTTGTCACTCATATGTTCTACCATTTTCAGTAAAACAAAGGATTATTACATTTTTTATTTCATAAAGCATTGCTAGATTCAAGCCCTATTTGTCTCACCTTGCAATAGGATTCCAAAAGAGGCTATAGAACTACCAAATGCTCTAGGCAGAGAATTCCTTGTAGTTTGATAGTCTGAGTCATCTTAATCTTGGGGGCACAGGAAAAGAGTGTCTACACCATCAGAATGAGGAGAGCTTCTTCTTGATTCAGGGTTACTCTAGAACAGGGGTCCTCAAACTTTTTAAACAGGGGGACAGTTCACTGTCCCTCAGACCATTGGCAGGCTGTACTATAGTTTTTTTAAAAAACTATGAACAAATTCCTATGCACACTGCACATATCTTATTTTGAAGTAAAAAAACAAAATGGGAACAAATACAATATTTAAAATGAAGAACAAATAAAGTTAAATCAACAAACTTATCAGTATTTCAACGGCAACTATGGGTCTGCTTTTGGCTAATGAGATGGTCAATGTCCGGTTCCATATTTATCACTGCTAGTCATAACGAGTGGTGCAAGTGTGCATCAGTTAGTCTAGATTTGGTTGGAGATTTCAGATGTTTCATTCTGGAAAATGTCTGTTCACAGACATAAGTGCTGCCAAAGATGGTTGCCATTTTGAGTACATGGTTCCTGAGATTAGGATATGTCTCAGAGGGGAGAGATGCATAGAAATTAGGAAGGCTTCTTGAATTGAATGCATCTTTCAGAGAGTCACAATTCTGCAGTTCAGCCAGGATTAGGATATGTCTCAGAGGGGAGAGATGGATAGAAATTAGGAAGGCTGCTTGACGTGAATGCATCTTTCAGAGAGTCACAATTCTGCAGTTCAGACAGTTCCATTTGGTAAATTGTATCCATATTTTCTTTCTTTTTTTTTTTTTAATTTCAAGATACTTTATTCTTAAAACAGGTCACTACACTAAGCTTTTGGCCCATTCTGCCACTGTGCAAGCTACAAACGCTTGCTGAGTAGCGGAGGGGTGCTCTTTCACAGCATGTCTAAAAAGTGAATAAAAATCCATATAAAACAAATATTGAAATGGTTTCCATAAGAACACAGATAAGTGTGACCCCATCTCCTAATCTTACATATTGCTGCATCTGTACCAACCCTACTCTTATAAAGACATTTCAAAACTAGCAATAATTAAGTTAAATGGTCCCCCCAAATCCCTTAATTCAAGCTAAACTTGCAGTTAACAGCTACAGAATGATATCTACACATTAATACTAGCTGAAGCACAAGTTGCTGGGTGATGTTTCATTCCACTTTCCCAAGCACAAGACA